>JAODAL010033001.1:0-46139 GCA_025379985.1 Phyllomedusa bahiana | reverse complement strand
ACCACAGGTTTAAATGTGTACTGGGAAGGCTGGAGGTCTTACCTCACACTTCCGCTTCCACACTCTGCGTCAGCACGACTGTTTTCGTTGCTGCGTCAAAAGGGGCATTTTTACCGTGTTAATAGATGACGGACGCCAGCCTTTGCTCTCACCGCACCCACCGTAACTCCGGCCCTGGCTGCTGAACCTGCGTGTTAATAGATGACAGATGTTAGCCTGGTCTCTCACCGCACCCACTGTAAGTCTGGCAGCTGGACCTCCTTGTTAACAGATGGCTGACGGCAGCACTGGCTCTCACCGTTAGGGTCAATCAGGAGAGTTTCAAATTTCTCTAAAAATTCAGATTTTGAAAAAGGTGATTTCTGTGAGGTTAAATAGTGTCAAAAAGGGGTCCAGGGCTGGACACAAATTGCCCAATTTGAGGCTTAAAATTTTCTGGGGCTGGAGTCACTATGGGGTCGCATCATTTGATCTCCACCGGAGTCTGTCCCTATCAATGAAGAAGGATTTGGAGAAAATGAAACCATTGAATTGATTGGCTGAATCAGTCTCAGAAGCCAGGAGGGCAAATGTCTTCTCAACTAAGAAGTGTTTTGGGGATGATTAGGACATTTGTATTACTTATGGGGTGTGCGGACAAATTAACACATCTACACGTGTAAAAAATACCTGCAGGGAGGGGTGTATGTTGTATGTTATCACACTTGAAAAAAAAGCAAAATGGTAATAATGTAAAACTATAAATAAAACTTCCCTAAATAAATTCTGTAAACAAATGTCAGTTACCAAAAAATATACTAAATGAGAGTCACTGTACAAAATAGCATAGTGGCACTTTGTGATCTGTGGGTCAAACAGGTTTAGGGGTCATGCTGTGGCCCAGGACAGGTATAGTCTATGTCCAGTGAAACTAAAATGGTGGTTGAAAGACTCCTTTTTCCGGCACTTTTTAATCTGTGGGTCAGACAGGTTTAATGGTCATTCTGCGGTACAGGACAGATATAGTTAATGTCCAGTTCAACTAAAATGGTGGTTCAAAGACTCCTTTTCCCGACACTTTTTAATTTGGGGGTCAGACAGGTTTAATGGTCATACTGCGGTCCAGGACAGGTATAGTCAATGTCCAGTTCGACTAAAATGGTGGTTGAAAGACTCCTTTTTTCCGGCACTTTTAATCTGGGGTCATGCAGGTTTGGGGCTCATGCTGCGTTCCAGGACAGGGATATTCAATGTCCAGTTCAAGTAAAATGATGGTTCAATTAATACTGCCTTCTGACACTTTTTAATTTGTGGGTCATGCAGGTTTCAGGGTCATGCTGTGGTACAAGACAGGGATAGTGAATGGTCTGTGATTTTTTTTCTGTGGCTTTTATAGCCTAATTGTCTTGCCTAAGATGTAGCACGTATCCATTTGACTGTTGTGGATGTTAATTCCAGCTTCTCCAGCCCTGTTTGGGTGTAAGAATGAAGGTGTTGATGCTCTCCATAGATTTTAATGGTCTTCGGCGATAATCTATTTCGACATGGGATATCTTTTTGATAATTGCCGATTCGACTATCGACCCGATGACGATAGTCAACGTAATCGCTCATCACTAGTTGTAATCACCTGTGGAGTTCTGCAAGGACCTGTGGTGGTACTGCCAGGACCTTTTTTGGAGTCATGTGCTCCAAAAAGGTCCTGGCAGTACCACCATAGGTCCTTGCAGAACTCCACAGTCATGTGACTGGGGGAGGGGTTAACTTGTGTCAGCAGGTATAATATGGTGGTACTGCTAGGACCTTTTTGGAGCACATGACTGGGGGAGGGGGTTAGCTTGTGTCAGCAGGTATAAATTCCAGCACATCACTCCAGAGGAGCTTGGCTCCATTGCTTGGTTATACTGAGTACAGGAGAAACAGAGTGTGAGTTAATAAACCAGAGGATAGGTGAGTGGATGAGTGGCTACTTATATGTTGTAACAAATTTGTTTTCTATTGCAGCTTGTGTTTTAACTAATGACACATTTTAATTGGCACTTTTTCCCCTTCTGTTGTAATCACATGTGGAGTTCTTCAAGGACCTGTGGTGGTACTGCCAGGACCATTTTGGAGTCATGTGCTCCATAAAGGTCCTGCCAGTTGCACCAAAGGTCCTTGCAGAACTCCCCAGTTATGTGACTGGGGGAGGGGTTGGCTTGTGTCAGCAGGTATAAATTCCAGCACATCACTCCAGAGGAGCTTGGCTCCACTGCTTGGTTATACTGAGTGCAGGAGAAACGGAGTGTGAGTTAATAAACCGGAGGATTGGTGAGTGGTGAGTGGCTTCTTACATGTTGTAGCAAATTTGATTTCTGTTGCAGCTTGTGTTTGAACTACTGACACATTTTATAGGGATCTTTTAACCTTCTGTTGTAATCACCTGTGGTGTTCTGCAGGGACTTGTGGTTCTACTGCCAGGACCTTTTTGGAGCACATGACTGGGGGAGAGGTTATCTTGTGTCAGCAGCTATAATGCAGTGGTACTGCCAGGATCTTTTTGGAGGACATGACTGGTGCAGGGGTTAGCTTGTGTCAGCAGGCATAAATTCCAGCACATCACTCCAGAGGAGCTTGGCTCCACTGCTTGGTTATACTGAGTGCTGGACAAACGGAGTGTGAGTTAATAAACTGGAGGATTGGTTAGTGTTGAGAGGCTACTTACATGTTGTAGCAAATTTGATTTCTGTTGCAGCTTGTGTTTGAACTACTGATACATTTTAAAGGGCACTTTTTCCTCCTCTGTTGTAATCACCTGTGGGGTTCTACAAGGACCTGTGGTGGTATTGCTGGGACCTTTTTGGAGTCCTGTGTTCCAAAAAGGTCCTGGCAGTACCACCACAGGTCCTTCCAGAACTCCACAGTCATGTGACTGTTGGAAGTGTTAGCTTGTGTCAGCATGTTTAAAATCCAGCACATCACTCCAGCGGAGCTTGGCTCCACTGCTTGGTTACGCTGAGTGCAGGAGAATCGGAGTGTTAGTTAATAAACCGGAGGATTGGTGAGTGTCTACATATAGGTTGTAGTTAATTTGTTTTGCATTTCAGCTTGTGTTTGAACTACTGACACATTTTAAAGGGCACGTTTTCCCCTTCTGTTGTAATCACATGTGGAGTTCTTCAAGATCCTGTGGTGGTACTGCCAGGACCTTTTTGGAGCACATGACTGGGGGAGGGGTTAGCTTGTGTCAGCAGGTATAAATTCCAGCACATCACTCCACTGCTTGGCTACACTGTGTGTAGGAGAAACGGAATGTGAGTTAATAAACCGGTTGTAGCAAATTTGTTTTCTATTTCAGCTTCTGTTTGAACTACTGACACATTTTAAAGGGCACTTTTCCCCCCACCATGTGGTGGTATTGCCAGGACCTATTTGGAGCACATGACTGGGGGAGGGGTTATCTTGTGTCAGCAGGTATAAATTCCAGCACATCACTCCAGAGGAGCTGTGCTCCACTGCTTGGCTACACTGGGTGCAGGAGAAACGGAGTGTGAGTTAATAAACCGGAGGATTGGGGAGTGGCTACATATAGGTTGTAGCTAATTTGTTTTCTATTTCAGCTTGTGTTTGAACTACTGACACATTTTAAGGGCACTTTTTCGCCTTCTGTTGTAATCACCTGTGGTGTTCTCCAAGGACCTGTGGTCGTACTGCCAGGACCTTTTTGGAGCACATTACTGGGAGAGGGTATAGCTTGTGTCAGCAGGTATAAATTCTAACACATCACTCCAGAGGAGCTTGGCTCCACTGTGTGGCTACACTGAGTGCAGGAGAAACGGAGTGTGAGTTAATAAACCGGTGAATTGGTGAGTGGTGAGATGCTACATTTAGGTTTTAGCAAATTTGTTTTCTATTGCAGTTTGTGTTTGAACGTCTGACACATTTTAAAGGGCACTTTTTCCCCTTCTGTTCTAATCACCTGTGGGGTTCTGCCAGGACTTGTGGTGGTACTGCCAGGACCTTTTTGTTGCACGTGACTGGGGAGGTTTAGCTTGTGTCAGCAGGTATAAATTCTAGCACATCGCTCCAGAGGAGCTGGGCTCACCTGCTGTGCTACACTGAGTGCAGGAGAAATGGAGTTAATAAACCGGAGTTAAAAACCGGAGTGAAAAACTGGTAAGTAAACTTAATTTATTCAATATGTAATCTAATTAACTTTTTTTTTTTAATCTTCATTGCTGTTGCACCGGGATCATGGTCAGCATCACTGGCACAATCTGAAATATATATGCACTACTGGAGCAAGAGGGCCAGGTTGAATACCGCTGTGGCAGATATGAGCATGTTACTACTCTGGTAACTCGCAATTTAGAGTAGCAAAATGCAACACTGATGGTAATTGACAATGAAGGGAGGAGTTTGCTTCTCTTTGAGCATACAGTTAGGGGTCTAAATGTTGACGGTGGAGTAATATGGAAAAGCAGGTAGGAAGCAGTGTTTGCTGGGTGTAATGTAGTTAGGGGGATTCTAGGATACTAAAAAGGGAATGCAGCATCTCCTCTGGAGATTCCCGTAACAAAATATGCAAGATGGGTCATAATGCAGGTACTCATCTCAGAAATGGCAGCCCTAGTGGACACTGCTCTTCCTTACATCCGGAGGAGCAGCCCTACCAGTAGTCAGGGGGCTGGGAGTACAGGTAGAAAAAGACAGTAACTAGCTGTAGGGGATTCTATAATTAGCAAGACGAAGAGAATAATTTGCCGCCAGGACCGCCTCAACCGAATGGTTTGTTGTCTCTCTGGTGCCAGGGTTCGACTTGTGGTGGACAAATTACTGGGAGGGCTGCCTGCTTAGTAAGACTTTGAATAATGGTCTGTGTTTGAAAGTTCTGGGATCAAATATAGGCAGGAAAAACCGGAGCTATATAAAGCAGCTCCCCGTGTCCTCAGACGTCTGCAGTAGGAGTCACGGTTCAGATTCCCGATCCAGAGAAACGCATCTATTGATGAAAAAAGTAAACCACATCCACACTGCACTGAGGGGAACTAAACCATGCAAAAAATGGAAATCCCGTGTTCTCGTTAAAACAATAAAAAATATCTCTTTATTTCAAATGCAATTAAAACCTTCATACAGGAATGCCAACAGCGAGTGGTAATATGCAATAATACAGACAGCCTGTAGTCATGGTTCATAACACGACTGTGAACGAAAACCGACGCGTTTCGGGATGTGACACTCTCCCATCCCTCATGGTTACAAATACTGCTGCCTGATCTATGGCCGGAGGAGTCCGTGTTATATTGCGTGAAACACCTGACACTTGTACAGAAAAGCATAACATTTCAGCAAAAACATAAAACAATGTAACATACAAACATTCTATCAAAATAGACGATACAAACTGATGGAAACCCATAACTTCATGCAAACAATATAAGCAGAATAAAACGCTGGACCTGGCCTCAGAACAAAAAAGCAGGAGGGAATCAATAATGATATTGATATCCTTTCTTAATTAAACCCAGATGATACTGGTGATAGATGAAAAATCCACCCGGACCTCCGCTGGATAGGAGCTTGCCTTTCTTACAAAGAATCTCCACCTCTATGAGGACTATACACTTTTTCAAATGCCACAGAACTAGTTAGCCCGAACATCGCCCAGCATGGATCTCTGCAACTGCCGCGAACAGCTGGAGAATTATAAAAGTGACTGGCGGCCTGGCAACCGAAAAGTGACGTCAGATCCTCACCTTACGGGGACCAAGTACATCCCACATACTGGGATACGGCATGACTTGCACTCTATCAGGTATAAACAAAGTATCGTAATGCCAATTGATATAACTTTTACATAGGGTAATTTTTACCCAATTGACTGTAAGACTTAAATTGAATGGTGCGCTAACATGCCTACACACAGTACAATACAGAAATTGCCCACACTTGAGGAAACCTTTAAATATTCTGTCCACATGTTAGAGCGTGAGTCAATAGGGGACAGAGTACTTGGTGAGAGAATAACTGCCTAGACCTCGGAGCCCTGCGAGATTTAAAATCTTACCTGACACTGTAAAGACATTTTTATTATTCTGGTTTACAAATAAAGATTGCAAGCGTGTTTTTTACATATCCGACAATCTGTTTTTATATTGTCTACTATATCGTGTATAAAGGTAATAATATTGGCCCTTAGTTCTGTCATTCCTACTTGTCTGATAATTTCAACAAATCCACCCGATCCAGAGACTCCACCCTCTCGACAGCCTAAGCTAGTACCTTTTTACTAAAGCCACGCAGTCTCATTTCAATACATGTTTGTCTTTTAATATCCTCAAATATGTTAACCTTCGAACAAATTCTTTTATAAATCGACACAGTCTCTCCAAAATGAACATTGTCCCCCAACATGGTTCTGATGGGTTGGCATGAGGAGGCCTTGCAAGAGGAAGTTACGTTGGTAGGACTCCTTAAAACAAGGTATGATTCTATCCCATTAGGCATTCCGGCCCACCAAGAGTGACATCTAGGTAATCAATCTGGGCTGTTATGATACTTGTAAGTAAATTTAAGATTCCTAATATTGCTGTTCAAATAGTCTATGAATTGTGCGAACATCCTGACTGACGCCTGCCAAAAAAAAAGCAGGTCGTCGATTATATCACATCACCATAAAAGTTGGGATATTGAATCTGTCTTCACCTGCAAACAGAAACAGGTCCCACAAAATAAGACATATATATTTGCTAGGGAGGGGGAAATACTTGCCCACATTGAAGCCGCCACATACCTGTAGAAAAAACTCGCCATCAATGTAGAAATAATTATATGAAGTAAAAAGTCAACAGCCAACACACAATAAATCCCTGCTTGTGTGCTGAATACTCACTAAATTTGCCTAAAAAAATCCCGCAGCACATCAGGCTTTAATCGTGAGGAATACTGGGTAAAGACCACAACGTCACAAGTAAGCCATACAGCACCATTGGGCAAGCAAGATCTTCCATTATTCCAACCAATTGTTTCGTATCCCGGAGGTAACCGGTAACTGTAAAACAAAGTGGTTGGATCAGTGAGACCACCGCCAGGCCGTCCCAATTCACGGGTAATTGAACCCTTACTTGTTACGTTGGTGGGACTTTACCTCCAGTATTCCTCACGATAAGCCATGATAGTGCAGCGGTAATTTTTTAGGCAAATTTAGTGAGTATTCAGCACCACAAGCAGGAATTTATTGGTGATGGCAGTTGGACTTTTTAACATCATCATAATTAATTCTCATTTGATGCGAAGTTTATTCTACCAGGTCTGTGGGGCTTCAATGGGGCACGTTTCCCCCTCCTAGTCAAACATATATATTCAACTTTTGAGGACATGTTTCAGTTTGCAGGTGAAGACAGATTCAAATCCCACAAATACTGGTATTGTCGATATATCGACGACCTTCTTTTTTATTAGCAGGGTCCGTCAGAGAATTATCGCACAATTCATAGACTATTTGAACGCAATAATAGGAAACTTAAATTACCATACAATTATCAAAACACCAGAATGAATTACTAGATTTCAACCAAGGAGGGCCGGAATGATAATGGGATAGAAAACATACCTTTTTTTAAGAGTCCTTCACGTAACTCCATCTTGCCAACCTCCTCATGCCACCACTAGATCCATGTGGTGGACATTATTCCTTTTGGAGAGCTGTGTCGATTACAAAGACAAAATTGAACGCATGTTAACAAATTTGAGGATATTAAAAGACAAACATGTATGAAATTTGAGAAACAGCGTGCTATAGTAAAAAGGTACAGCTAAGCAGTGAGAGGGTGGAGTCCACAGGATGAGGGAAGGATTTTTTGAAATTATCAGACAAGTATGAAAGACAGAAAACTAAGTGCAATATTATTACTTTAGTACACGATATTAGTAGACCATATAAACAGATTGCGATATTGTAAAAACACGCTAGCCAATTTTCTATTTGTAAACCCACGAAATTTATAAAAGTCTTACAGAGTCCAGGTAATAAATACATCTCTGAGGGCTCCGAGTCTAGGCAGATTGCCTCCCCCCAAAGTACTCTGTCCCCTATTGACTCACGCTCTAACATGTGGACAGATATTAAAGGATTCCACAGTTGTGGGCATTCTGTATGTACTGTGTGTCGCATGTTCACGCACCAATCAATTTTACGTCTTACATAATGGAAAAAATACCCTAATAAAAGTTTATAACAATTGCAATACGAAATATGTTATATAAACCTGATAGGGGGCACTCATGCCGACTCCATTTTGTGGGATGTACCACTGGTCCCCTTAAGGGAGGGTCAGAAAACACTTATCGGATGCCCGCCGCCCAGTCACTTTTTAAATTCTCAGCTGTCCCGCGGCATTTTGCAAGAAACCATGCTGGGATGTCTCGGACTCACTCTGTGGCATTGAAAAAGTTATACGTCCTCCTAGAGGTAAGACTTTGTAAAAAGCTCCTATCCAGGGAGGCCTGGTGGATTTTTCATCTATCAACCAGGTCTCCACTGGGTCTTAATGTCAGACAGGATATCACCTATCATTATTGATTCCCACTTGCTTTTTTGTTGTGGTAGGTCAGCGTCACATTTTGCTATATTGTTTGCATGAAGTTATGGGTTTCCATCAGTTTGTATTGTCTATTTCTTATAGATAGTTTGTATGTTACATGTTTTATGTTTTATGCGAAATGTATGCATTTTCTGTCACGTGACCGGGTGTTTCCGTATATAATGCGGCAACCTCCGGCCAAGATCAGAGCAGTATCTGGTAACCATGAGGAAGGGAGGTGTTACTCCCGAAACGCGTCGGTTCGTTCAGCTCGGTTAGAACCCATGACTACATGCTGTCTGAATTAATGCATATTACCCACCTCGCTGTTGCATTCCTTGTATGAAAGTTTTAATGCATTTGAAATAAAGAAGATATTTTTTATTGTTTAAGAGAAACGGATTTCCTCCTTTTGCCTGGTATAGTTCCCCTCAGAGCAGTTTGGAAGCTGGTTACATTTCTTCATTCAATAGATTCGCCTCTTTGGATCGGGAACCCATGAACCGTGACTCCACTGCGGACGTCTGAGACACAGGTGAGCTGATCCAATAGCTCTGTTTTCTGCCTACATTTTCTCCCGTGTATCGTGCTCCCTGTTGGTGCATACCAACACCTGTTTAATCGTGATATAGTAACAATACTGGGACTTTGTAATTATGGCTGGAGCGAATCCGGACATTGATAATGAGGAATATGTGCACAGAATGAGGAGGGTTGCGGAGATTGTCAATGCTGACACTACACCTGTGACCACTGAGCCGGAAGAAAATTTAAAACAGGCTTTTAGGTCCTTAGAAAACCTCATGCAAAAGGAAATCAAAACTTGGTGGGATTTTACGATGTTGAACACTTATATTAATAAAGCGATGATTCCACGAGGGTTGCGTCTAAAAAAAGCACCCACCACCATTTTTTCTGATGATTTTCAAACCAGATGGAACAATATATTGAGTAAATGTTCCTTTGAATTAATGGCTTTAATAGTGGAACAGGAACAAGAAAGCCTTACTACATTGAAACCTCAAATTGCCGCTGCTAAAAATGAAATAGCCAGGTTCAAAGATGATTTACACTATATGCAGGCCTGGGAAAGATTGGAGTTAAATGTGAAAAAAACTGGAGGATAACATAACTTCCATCAAGCAAAATAAATTCAAACGTGATCTGAATGATTACTCCTCCAATCAAGTTTATACCTGGAAACAAGAATTTCAACCTCGCTCCATCCTCCGTAATAATCAAGGATACCGTAATAGGCGGAGGTCACAGAGGAGTGTGAGCTTCTCTGATTTGGATTCCATTACGGACAGATCTTCTGCTAATATTTCAGAGGATTTATCAGATGACAGCTCGACCGGTACTAACCAAGTAAATGACAACAGGGGGGAAATACCCCGAGGGGAACATACCGTATTTCCAGGACGCAGGGGCAATAGAGGAGGCCGCAAAACAAGAGCCCAAAAAAACACGTACGGCGGGCGGGGAGGAAACATCGGAAGGAATGGAGTCGGACCATGGCAATTACGGAACCTCAAGAATTAAATTTACCGGTGGTTAATCTTTCCAGCCAAATTTTGTCCACTCAACAGCTTTCTTTATTATCCAGAGGCATGGGTTATTGTCCGACGTATGACTTTGACGTTTTTGAGACCCTTCTAGACGTTAACCGCTTTGCAAGAAACGTGACTGTGACGAATCATTTTTTGAGTCTTAACCCCAATCAGGGGCAAGTACAGGATATTAGTGGACAGAATGATACTATTGCATCAAAAGAATCGACTATTCCAACTTTTCAAGAATTGTGTGGGATCTCCTCGCTACGGGAACTACAAAGTGAGGGGTTTCCTCTCATTAATGACGAGAATGCGGATTTTTCTATAAAGAATCCCAATTTCTATCCTTTACAGTCCCGATTGTCTACTCTAGAACTCTTTCAGGATCTAATTGAAGAGGATCTAGTCAAATTAAAAAATAAATGTGATGATTTGAATTCCTTGAGGTATAAGAATTTGACTGAGGGAGAGAGTAGAGCCTTAAAGGATTTAAGAAACAACAGAGAATTAATTGTGCGCAATGCGGACAAAGGAGGGGCCGTTGTAGTTCTGGACACAGCACTATATAGATTGGTTAATAGGGACATACTATGCCACTCTAGGACATACCTACTATTAAAAAGTAATCCTACATTAGAATTCAAAGATGTTCTGCAGAGGCTTCTAAAATTAGGGGTTTCCATGGGGGTCCTTACTCCTGTGCTGGCTGAAAGAATGGTACCAGAGGATCCCATTATCCCAATCTACCATGCCTTACCTAAAATTCACAAAGGGGGTTTTCCCCCCGCTTTCCGGCCCATCGTCTCTGGTATCGGTTCACTTACCGAGAATCTGGGACGGTGGGTGGATATCCAGCTCCAACCCCTTGTTTTACAGTTACCCGGTTACCTCCGGGATACGAAACAATTGGTTGGAATAATGGAAGATCTTGCTTGGCCCAATGGTGCTGTATGGCTTACTTGTGACGTTGTGGGTCTTTACCCCAGTATTCCTCACGATAAAGCCTTGATAGTGCTGCGGGATTTTTTAGGCAAATTTAGTGAGTATTCAGCACACAAGCAGGAATTTATTGTGATGGCAGTTGACTTTTTACTTCATCATAATTATTTCTCATTTGATGGCGAGTTTTTTCTACAGGTATGTGGGGCTTCAATGGGGGCACGTTTTTCCCCCTCCCTAGCAAACATATATATGTCATCTTTCGAGGACATGTTTCTGTTTGCAGGTGAAGACAGATTCAAATCCCACATATACTGGTATTGTCGATATATCGACGACCTGCTTTTTATTTGGCAGGGTCCGTCAGAGATGATCGCACAATTCATAGACTATTTGAACAGCAATAATAGGAATCTTAAATTTACATACAAGTATCATAACAGCCAGATTGATTACCTAGATGTCACCTTGGTGGGCCGGAATGATAATGGGATAGAAATCATACCTTTTTTTTAAGGAGTCTTCACGTAATTCCATCTTGCAAGCCTCCTCATGCCACCCTAGACATGTGGTGGACAATATTCCTTTTGGGGAGCTGTGTCGATTAAAAAGAAATTGTTCGCAGGTTAACAAATTTGAGGATATTAAAAGACAAACATGTATGAAATTGAGACAGCGTGGCTATAGTAAAAAGGTTCTAGCAAAGGCAGTTGAGAGGGTGGAGTCTCTGGATAGGGAGGATTTGTTGAAATATCAGACAAGAAGGAATGACAGAACTAAGGGCAATATTATTACCTTTAGTACACGATATAGCAGACAATATAAACAGATTGTCGATATTGTAAAAACACGTTTGCCAATTTTATTTGTAAACCCAGAAATTAAAAAAGTCTTACAGAGTCAGGTAAGATATATATCCCGCAGGGCTCCGAGTCTAGGAAATATTCTCTCCCCAAGTACTCTGTCCCCTATTGACTCACGTTCTAACATGTGGACAGATATCAAAGGATTCCACAAGTGTGGGCATTCTGTATGTACTGTGTGTCGGCATGTTCAGCGCACCAATCAATTTATGTCTTACAGTAACGGGAAAAAATACCCTATCAAAAGTTATATCAATTGCAATACGAAATATGTTATATACCTGATAGGGTGCACGTCATGCCGACTCCAGTATGTGGGATGTACCACTGGTCCCCTTAAGGTGAGGATCAGACGACACTTATCGGATGCCCGCCGCCCAGTCACTTTTAAATTCTCAGCTGTCTCGCGGCATTTTGCAGAGATCCATGCTGGGGATGTCTCGGAGCTCACAGTCTGTGGCATTGAAAAAGTTATACGTCCTCCTAGAGGTGGAGATCTTTGTAAGAAGCTCCTATCCAGGGAGGCCTGGTGGATTTTTCATCTATCAACCAGGTCTCCTCTGGGTCTTAATGTCAGACAGGATATCACATATCATTATTGATTCCCACCTGCTTTTTTGTTGTGGTAGGTCAGCGTTTTATTCTGCTATATTGTTTGCATGAAGTTATGGGTTTCCATTTGTCTGTATCGTCTATTTTTGATAGATAGTTTGTATGTTACATGTTTTATGTTTTATGCGAAATGTATGCATTTTCTGTCACGTGACCGGGTGTTTCCGTATATAACACGGCAACCTCCGGCCAAGATCAGAGCAGTATTTTGTAACCATGAGGAAGGGAGGTGTCACTCCCGAAACGCGTCGGTTCGTTCAGCTCGGTTAGAACCCATGACTACATGCTGTCTGAATTAATGCATATTACCCACCTCGCTGTTGCATCCCTTGCATGAAGGTTTAATGCATTTGAAATAAAGAAGATATTTTTTATTGTTTAAGAGAAACGGATTTCCTCCTTTTGCCTGGTATAGTTCCCCTCAGAGCAGTTTGGAAGCTGGTTACATCTTTTCATTCAATAGACTGGTATCAAATTACCCTGCAAATATCCATTATATAGAGTCGCTAACGTTGGGGAATTCACGTCCTTTAAGGTTTTATAAAATTCGCCTGAGTATCCATCCGGCCCAGGTGCTGCTTGCATTTTTAAGCTAGAGATCACTTTCTACAGCTTCGGAGCTGTGATGGGAGCTCCAAGATCATATCTGTCTGTCTCCGACAGAGTCGGAAGGTTAATCCCTCGTAGCCAGTCTGAAGAAGAGAAATCATTTAGATTCTCATCAGTGTATAAGTGTTCATAGAACACTTTCAAAATGGCCGTTATGCCCTCTCTGGCAGTGTGTAAGCTCCCCGACTCTCCCCGCAATGCCTGGATATGCGTGGATGGAGTGACTCCTCTCGCCATTCTTGTCAAAATATTGCCGGCTTTATTCCCATGTATATAGAAGCGCTCCTCCTGCCTCATAAGCTTTTGGGATTCCCTTCTTTCTATAACCAGATCTCATAATTTTGTTTGGTTTCCTTCCACCTATCCTTGTATGCCAATGATGGGTTAGCAAGAAAAGAGGTATATGCTTCTCTCAGCTCTTCACTTAGTGGTTTTAATGCATCGTTCATTATTCTTTTAAGTCCTATCACATATGCGATCAGCCTACCCCGAATAACTGCCTTGGCCGCATCTCAAAAAAGCTGAGGATTTTCCCCATAGCCCGCATTATCTGCTGAGTACTCTAGCCACCACCCTCTTAATGTCATCCTAAAATCCTCATCTTGCACCAAGAAGTTAGGAAACCTCCAGATGAATTCCGTTCGTCTAGGGGTAAGTTCTTGTAGATCTAGACAAACTGGGGAGTGATCCGAGATCATCAACTCGCCTATTTTAATTTGTTCAGCTCTTGGCATCAATTTCTCAGGCACAAGAATATAATCCAGTCTGGACCATGTGGGGTGTACGTGCGAAAAATGTGTGAATTCCCTGGCTTCTGGATTAAGCAATCTCCAGGGATCTACTAATCCCGTGTTTTGAACAAATTGAGGGAGGACGTGTTCAGATCGGAACGATGGATAGCTCGCATCGTCTGTCCTCAGCTTGTGAGAGAACTGCATTTAGATCTCCTCCTACTATTATACTAGATGCTCTATATCTTGAAGTATAATGCTTTCCATTGAGCTAAATAACTGGATACTATATATTGAAAATTCTTCGTTTCCTAGTCGAATTAGTATCCCATCTCCCTTCCCCATCGTGAGACTCACCCACTATCTGGCATGGTAACTTTTTATTTACTAACATCAGCACTCCTGATTTTCTTTGTACCGACGCAGAACCAACACTTCCCCCACCCACAGCTTCCTCATTCTATGAAAATCGTCCTCCAACAAGTGCGTCTCCTGAAGCAGCAAAATATCAGCCTTCAGGCGTTTAAGTTGGAGCAACACCAGGAGTCTCTTGTTGGGGGACCTCAAACCCTTGTCATTTCACGTGATTACCCGTAAGACCGTGCCGTGATATTTTGGGTATGTTTGACCTCTCCCTTCTCAACCTCGTCCCCCTCCCAACAGCACCATAAACATATAGAATGTAACTGTTGGACAGTAAACTTGTCCTAAAACATGTAAGAAAAAAACAGTTTTAACAGAGTGAACCATACAATTGAGAATAAAATCACATACTGAGTTGGTATTAAGGCTTTCTGAACCAGCCCGGAAGCTGTGACATTGAATCTCTCTTTTTTCCATTTGGACATGAGGGGTTTCAGTGCTCCACTAGTAAAATAAAAAATCTCTAAATGTACAGCTCCAAAAAAAAAAATAAGGGCCATTCTGTCACCCGCTCCTTTGGTGACAGGTGACACCTCTACTGCGTTCTCTGTAAGGGTAGCCAAAAAAAAGAGAGAAGAAAAAAAAACATACAACAAAACTCACTTCTTTGGGACCATATTGATAAAGTAGTGCCCTCCCTTCCTTTGGCAAAGGCAAATCAGATTTGGACCAAAAGTCCAGTACCTTGTTTGGGCGGATTCCTGGTTCGTTGCAACTTAGGACAGGTCACCAGTGGAGGGAAGTCCTCATCATCTCTCAGAAGTAGGTCTGGTGATAGCCGTTGAGTAGATTCCTCTGTTGTGGACGAAGGCTGTCGATGTGTCTTGGGAAATAAAATGTCGATGAGTTGCCGTTGTTGTGGAATATCGTTAGGGTAGCTGGATAGAATAGAGCAAATTTTATATTTGTATGGTAGAGATCGGAGCAAATTGAAGAAAACACTATTCTTTTTTTAACGACCTCTGTCGAAAAGTCCTCAAATATTAGGATTCTGTGTCCAAAATTTTCAGCAGAGTTTTTAGGCATCTAAATAGTTTCAGAATATTAGACTTATCCGTAAAGTCCGAGAATTTCACAATTACCTGTCTTGGTCTCTCTCGTAAGGCCAGTGGAACATTTGGTCCGGACACTTCAAGGCCTCTGCAATCTGGCCACACTCTGTGAGCCCTTTCGACTTTGCAAGGGTGTTGTATGTGCAATTCAGTTGGAAGCTCTACTTCACAAATATGCACTAGGCCTTTCTGCGGAATTGATTCCGGTAGGCCTATGATTCTCAAATTACTTCTTCGTGACCTATTTTCTAGGTCTTCAACTTTGCTCCAAAGTCTTTTGTTTTCATGTACTACATCTCGAAGTGTAAAAACCTGTTTCTTCACTTCAAGTTCTAGTTCTTGGATCCATAATTCAGCCTCATTAAGGCGGTTGTCATGCCTTTGTATTGTATGTCTGATTGCACTTGCTGCATTGTGTCATGTACTGTCTTGACCAAAGCCTCCTGTATTCCTGGGCCCATTTTACGAGATATTTCTTCAATTATATGTTTGTAATTGAAGAGAAGTGGTCCCTGACACTCCAAAGTATCGTATGCTGGACGTGGCAATGAAGTTTGTTGAGGCGAGGAAGGAGTCAAGGAATCCCTAGATGCCCCTAGCTCGTCTCGGTCATAGGACAGCTATCGGTCCATATAAGGTAGCCACAGCGACGTTGGCGTTTTAAATTTGCTATTTATTAGTATGCTGTGGAAATAATGCACTAATATAATAATTGGAATAATGGGAATCTCAGACCTTTGGAGCAGAGATTTATATGTAGATGAAATGAGATTGCTATTTCACAAACAACCAGAAGGTGGCAGTGTTACTCCACTAATATCGTGAATATTCTTTGCCTGTGTATTATAGTACAGGAGGATTGCCTCGTATTGCCTCAAAGCGCTCTCAATATCTTTAGGAAGATAGTTCTCTTTTATATCCAGCAAGGGAGGCTTAGCTGTCGCATCCTCTCATCTGGTCTGGGAGGGCAGTGATGCGTGCCCCCGAGCTCTAGGGTTGTGGAGCTGCTTCTGTGCATGCAGTTCAGCACGAATGACATCTTTGCACAGATCCACCCTTACGGCTTTACAGAGTTTGACGTCAGTTTTGTTCGGCCAGAGGGTCTTCTGGTCAAATTACAACCTGGCCAAGCTACGCGCCCGAATGGTCTGACTTCTCTGAGCAACCAAAATCTCACCAGAGTGAGATCAAGAGAGTGACCGTTATTACCCGTAATGAGTCACTCTCTTTTTATGACATCTTGACCTGGATGAGATGCTTCGGTGAGGTCATGGGGGGTCCCCAGGAATAAGCGCTATGAATTTATCTGGTCAAGTGCTTGGACGTTTTCGGTCAAGCAGTAGCGTCAGGAAGGCACGGTTGCCCACATCCCTTCGGCTGCCTTCCTGGGGCAAGATCGCATCCAGGCACTCTATAGGGGGCAGCCGAATCTGTGTCAGAAGTGCAGCAGTCCAGGCAACTTCAGCGCAGGCTGCAGAAATGTGCCCTATGCGGCGCGGAGAGGCATTTGGCTGCCGCCTGTGACCGAATTCGTTGCCACCTTTGAGGAGACATGGGGCATTCATTCTGCTGCAGTCCACAGTCCTCTCCCTCTGAGAAACCTCGTCCAGAGAGGAAGAGAGCTCGGCTCCCCTTTTACACTCCACCTCCGATGACCTGACCGCCGCACACTCGACCTCCCCCGAGGGGGTGATGTCATCATCGACCACGGCGAACTTAATAGAAAGGACCACCAGAGGTGAGGAACGAACGCCTTCCTTGGGTTCCTGGCTGGGAGGCCCAGAGGAGGGGGTTCTAGGACTCCCAACTCCCCTTCAGCTCCTACTGCCCTTGTTCTTCTTCATTTTGCCTTCTCCCACCGGCTCACCGGAATCATTATCAAGGGAGGCAATGGAGTAGAAAGCACCCTCACTCCATGCACTGATTGGCATGGACGGTGAAACAATGGACTCTGCTGTCTGCTTAGATAGACCTAGTCAGGGGAGGAGGAGCTCTACGGACTCAGACGAGAATCCTAGGAAGAGCAGGGCAGGGCCACGAGGATCCTCTAGCTCTGGACCTGCTGGCCCTAGAGCCATGAGCCCATTGCCCTCGGTCCCTAAGTTTAAGACCCCAGAATAAAAAGGACAGCAAAAAGATGAAGCAAAGAAAGATAGCTGTTAAAAAAAAAAAAAAAGCAAAACAGAGGACTAAACATGTCTGCTTTTCTTGTAAGGTCTTTCATTCTTGGTTTTTCAAATTTTTCTTTTTATTATGTATTTTATAATTTTCTATATTTTAATGTTTCCTTCTTGTGTTTATGTTAAGTTGGTTTGCAGGCAGGGGCTTTCTAGTTCCATCACTACGGATGGCGACCCCCAACCAGTGGAAGCTGGCCTCCATTAATGTGGCCAGCATCAGGTCGGATGCGTTCAGATACACGACCTTTCATTTTCTCGGCCGTGTTGAAGCCGACATTTTGTTTTTGCAGGAAACCAGACTGCAGAACACCACGGCTGTGAGTGGCGCCTCTGTCCTTCGTTCTAGTCCCTTGCGGAAGGGGAATTTTCTGATCACTGTTTAATTTTTTTTTCATTGAATTTTTCAGAGACACCGTGCAAGGGCAGGGGCTACTGGAGGCTAAATTGGTCCCTTCTGGAGTAAGCAGAAGTGAGACAATTCTTTGAGGATTTTCTTCAGAGCCAGGTTCCGCTACTGGGCCTTTGCAGAAGTAAGTTAGAGTGGTGGGAGATGTTCAAAAAAAGAGCAGCCAAGTTCTTCTGCCTGCTCTCGAGCCTCAGAGCTTTGAGCAGGTACCCGCCTCTATCACGGCGGGAGGAGGAAACTCGAGCAGCTCGTCTCGGATGGAGTTTACCGAGAGGACATCTCCAGAGTGAAAGCTCTCCTAAAGAGGTGTCAGTGTGATAGAAACTCGTCCTTCGTTCTTGAGAGGGGTTTTGGCCGGTACCGCTCCCCCGACCCATATAAGAGCTGTAGGGCGAAGGTAATTTCTAAGCTGTTGTTGGGCCTGATTGTCAGTATAGGATCCCTGAACTGGTCCAGATCAACGATTCTGGAGGTCATCCGAGCCAATTAATCATGCCTCTTGGGGAGGAGATGTCGGGTTTCCTGGCTGAAGACGTTCTTGATGCCAGGGTAGACTCTTCTCTTGGTGTTTTGGCAGAAGAGATCAGGGTTGAGGAAGTGCAGCGGGTGAATGATGGGCTTGCTCTGAAAACGTCACCAGGTCCAGAAGGCTTAACAACCAAGTTTTTCCGGACCTTTTAGGAGATCTTAGCTGCAATGTTGACTGGCATGTATAACGAGTGTCAATCCCCGGGCACCCTTTCGCAGTCAATAAGGAAGTCCACCTCGATCCTTTTGTCAAAGGGTAAGGATCCGTCCTGTATTGAGAATTGGAGGACCATAGCTCTTCTCAATGCGGACCGGAAGATTCTGGCAAAAGTGTATTTCAACAGGCTGGTGCAGTTTGCGCCCCCACTCCCTTCGGCTGTCCAGCACTGCTCTGTTCCAGGCCAGAGCACCTTAAGTGCCGTACCTGCTGTCCGAGAGGCAGAAGGGCAGGGGGGGCCACTAGAAGGGGTCTTTGGATCAGGCAAAAGCGTTTGATTGGGTAAAGCACGTGTACCTCTGGTTGGTCCTTGAGAGGAAGAGTCTTGCGGGGAGGTTCATTGGCATGTTAAAGATCTTGTACGCCGGGGCAGAGTCTTTCCCCCTTATGAATGGTTTGTCTGGGTGGCCTTTTGCAGTTGGGTCTGTTATGCGGCAGGGGTGCCCACTCAACACGCTCTTATGTGTTCGCGATAGACCCCCTTTTAATGAGGCTCGAGCGCAGTCCTTTGGCGGCAGTCGGCGCGGCCCCAGCGGCACGGGAAGCCACTCTTAAGGCGGTGGTGTACGCCGAGGACATGACCCAGTCTGTTGCCTCGAGAGGGGAAGCGTAGTGGGTGATCTCCAAGATGGAGCGCTACTCGGCTGCGTCCGGGTCCAAGATCTACCTGGACAAGTGTGAGAGTCACTGGTTGGGAGGAGGAGACCCGAGTTTGGTCTCCCGGACACTCTCCCAAGGTCCCAGTCATCATTTGGCGTCAAATTCAGCCAGGGGTATTAACCCAAGCACAACTGGGATAGCAGGCTGAAAGATGCCACTCTTGAGGTCAACCAGTGGAAACGGTGGACTTTAACCCTGAGGGAACGAGTTTATTTGATCAAAATATGCCTGCTTCCGCCTTTTACCTACCTGGGCAGTGTATGTCATATGCTGGAGTAATGTCGGACTGGGATCTTCAGCCTATTCTTCCAGATGTTATGGGGGAATAGACTCCAAAGGCTCTTCTCCGTCTGGGGATGTGGGAGATCAGGACTCTGTCGAGGAGGCTGCTTGACAACCGGGTCCTGGTGACCGATTTCTGGAAGCCCCTGGCCCTCAGGGATTGCCCAGTTTCGGATCTTCGGGTGGGCCTCTGTAACATCAATAGTAAAAGGATCTCTAACAAGTTTTGGGACTTGGCCTGGCACTGCTTCCACAGGAGATTGCACGTCAGGGACTGAAGTATTGAAACTCCGAGGAAAGTTTGTCCTCGGGAAGAGTGCAGTTCCGTACTGGAAAGTATGGACCATTTCTTGATTCTATGACCTTTTAACATATGGGTTTACAAACTGGTTGAGGCCTCCAAAGGTTGGAAAGACCTAGCCAACCTCTCCTATCCGGATTGGGCCTATTGGACGTTCAAGAACCCTGGTGTTCGGGAACGTGTCTGACTTTTTCTTGTAGCTTTAGTGGTTAAGTAAAAAAACGCAATAAATAGTAGATATGTGGCTCACCTAGTATAGACAGGCATAAATCCTTGCAGACCTCAGGTATGGAGTGGATACAATCCGGGCTCGCTGCCGGCCAAGCAGCATTCCAAACAACAACATGACGGAAGTCTCAATCCGGTTTCAGCACAGCTGTGCACCGCAAGTGAATCCTCCACCCGGATATTCGTATAAACACTCACTTTATTGCAGGCTTTAAAAAGACAGCTAACTGACAGAATACATGTAGCGTGTCAAGACTGACGCATTTCGGGCTAAAAAGCCCTTGTTCACAGTAAATTTTTTTTAGGAGTTGCTGTCATATATAAAACAAATAACAACCAATAAAATTTAAAGAAGACACACACGTGACTAAAGTCAATAGAGGATCAACACCCCGGAACGGTAAAGAGGAACCCGGTAACCTGTATAACATAAATTACATCTATGCAGGTGATAAAGCTGGGCAAAAATCCCATGTTTATGGCATGATTCACCGCACTATCCATATACTAAATAAATTCAATGTATGTATAGTAAATCCGTGCGGTAATTCATTCCCTCTGGTACACGTGTACCCAACTTTAAAATCCAGAACGCTTCTTTCTGTCTAAGTTTTTTTTACCCAGTTACCGCCCCTGTATGGGCGAGTAATATGTTCAATAGCATAACATTTGAAACTGGAAAGATTTCCTTGATGGTGCTCCAGCAAATGTCTTGCAGCACCTGACATCTGACCCTGTTGTTTTTTTATGGAATGAATGTGTTCTGATATACGGATTTTCAATTTTCGTATAGTACTGCCCACGTACTTTTTCTGGCAACTAATGCATTCAATAATGTAAATAACAGGAGTACTGTTGCAATTAAGAAATTGGTTGATTTTATAATTACTCAAGTTTTTAGTATCAGTGAAGCTAGCGGTTTTAGCAGCATATTTGCAAATGCCGCACCGCTGCCTCCGCACAGAAAAAAAACCTTTTTGTGAAAGCCAGGTTTTACCCTGGGTTTGAGAATTACCAAAGAAAGTACTTGGGGATATAATATCTCCTATGGTATTAGCTCTTCTAGGAACACATTCTATGCCCCTATCCAAAATTCTAGACAAAATATCGTCTTGTTGCAGGATATTTAAATTTTTTAGGAAGATTTTTTTGATATCCCAAAAATTATTACTATACTTAGTAGAAAAAACTACCTTGTTGGCAATAGAGTTTTTCCCCTGTTTTGTATTTGCTTTAGTGGGTTGTAGTAATTGTGCTTGTGTTTTATGACAAATTTTTTGTTTGACCATGTCCAAATTTTTATTATTGTATCCCCTTTGTTTTAGCCTCACGTCTATGGTTTTCTCTGCTTCTTCATAATCCTCAGTCAAAGTGCAAATTCTCTTAGCCCTCACATACTCACCATATGGTATGGCTTTGATTGTATGTGGTGAGTGGCAACTGTTAGTTTTTTTAGAATGGAATTGCCTGCATTAGGCTTGCGGTAAAGCGTAGTAGTGATAATGCCAAGTCAATGTTGCCCCCGAGATTATAAAATCCAAAAAGGAGATGCAGTTTTATTTCCCCAAAATCCTGTAAAATGGGAAATTGAAAGAAATTTTCATTAATGTAATGAAAGAAAGGCTGTATGAGCACTACCATCGTGACCCAAATGATTAAGAGGTCGTCGATGTAGCGCCCATACCATACCCTAGCATCTGCAAAGGGGTTATAGGGCACTATAGATTTGGGGTGTGTTTCCACCAGCCATGGGTGGGGGTTGGCCAACGAGGGCGAAAAAGTAGCCCCATCGGAGCACCCACCAGCTGTAGGTAAAAATCACTCTCAAATTTGAAATAGTTGCTTCCTAAAAGAAATTCTATAGCCAAAAAAGTAAATTCCCGCGTTTTTCAGTTTTGGTTGCAATGCTGTTTTAGAAAAAATTCTACCGCTATTAAAGCAATATTGTGTGGAATACTTGAATATAAGCTCTCTACATCACAGCTGATCCAAGTGTAGTTTTTATTCCATGATTTTTCAGATAACATTTTTAATAATGCTTTAGTATCTTTGATATAACCCGGTATTTTTTGCACGATGGGTTGTAAAAATTTGTCTACAAATATGCTTAATCTTTCCCCTAGGGAATTATTACCCGAAATAATAGGTCTAAGGTTAGGTGGAAATACATTTTTATGAACCTTAGGGGCTCCATAAAAAATAGGGACCACTGGTTCACTACCTAATAAATAATTTTTTTGCTTCTCTGATAATACTCCCTGGTTTCTCCCATAATTTAGCAATGCTTCCAATTTCTGTCTAAAGTAGGTTGTGGGGTCCTCTCTCAATTTTTTGTATGTTTTGGGGTCTTGCAAAATTTTATAGACTTGGGTAGTGTAAAGGCCAGCATCCAAAACCACTGTTGCTCCGCCTTTATCAGCCCTTTTGATAACTAAGTTTTTATTATTTTTGAGCTCTTTGATGGCTTTTGATTGAGACCATGTGAGATTTTGTTTATATTTATTTTGCTTGGAGTTATTCCTTATGATATTGTTTTTTTCATCTAATTTCATGAGACGCTTTTCCTTTGCGTACGGGAAAAATGTTTTAATGCTGATTTTTGGCCCTTTTAAAGGATAAAAGTCGGGGGGGGGGTTTTGTTTTGTTGTTGTGAATTACACTCATGGGCATCAACCTTAGGAAACCTTTCAATTTCCCCTTTCATTTAGCCCTGAAAAGCTTTAAGGCTTTTTGTTTGAAAAAAAAGTTCCAATATTCATTATAAAAAAAATATGGAATTTGTCATTATCATTTTTTTTTGCACATCTTTATAAAAGAAATTTTCCCCCCTTAACAGTCGCACCCCTTTGCAAAACTTTTTGGGGTGCCCAAAAAAATTGTTTCAAATGGGTTAAATTTAAAAGGTAGGAAAAAAAATTGGGGCCCCTTTTTTTAGTATTTAAATCTGAGTTTGTTTTTTAGAATTTTTGGGGGGTGAGAACTTTTGCCCTGTGAGGGTATATTAATTCTTGTAGATCCTTTTCTTTTGGGAAATGCCCGTTTTGTTTTTTCTCACTTCACATTTTCTTTTTTTTTTTCCCTTTTTGCCCCTCCTTTTTTTGGATGTGGGGACGGGTAATGTTTCTGTGGGTAAAGTATTTGCCTTTCTGGAGGCGCGGGAAATTTTTTTTGGGGGTCTGTATCTGGGGGTTCCCACGGGCGGGACCTTTCAATCTAAAAAACATCCATTTGTTTTTATTGATTTTTACGCCATCTTTTTTTCATTATGGACCTTGGTTGGTAATTAGATTTCTCTTTATTCCATATGTACACTGTGTTGTTGCTGTAATCGTTCAAATCTCTATTGCACTTCTTTTTCTTGTTATCCATTATTGATTGTTCAACTTGCTTATGTTTTTTGGCTTTGCTTTTTTGGGTTTAAAATTCTAGCATATGTTTGAATGTTTGGGGGAATTTTTTCCTCTGAAATTCTTAACTTCCCCTAAAAGCTCCTGTTTTTTTTTTTCCCTTTATCAAATTTTTAAAAGTTTAAATCAGGGGCCCAAAAAAATTTTTCCGATAAGATAGCATTCCACTTTTCCATAAAGTTACCCTGGGGGTAGTAAAAAAGGGCCACTTTTCTTATTCTTGGGGACCTGGTATTTAAATTTTTTTTTTATGGTAGGTTGTGAGGTCTGGGTGGTCCCACCATACCTTTAGTTCCTTTATTTTACTTTTTTTAGGTTCAAGAAGCATTTTTTCCAAAACATTTGGGTTTGTTTTGTTTTTAACGTTTTCCCCCTTTTTGAAAACACAGCTGCTAATTTAGCTAAACCCTTTCCGCCCGTATAGGAGTGTCTTGCATGTTACTATGTAGTATGCAGCTAGCTCCTATATCCTCTATGTCAGTTATATAGTGCTGCTTGTTATTGCCTGAGTCTGGCCCACTTAGTAGTGTTGTAGGATATGTAAAGTCTTTAAGGTGATCAGCCACTTTTGGCCTTAGGCAAAGAAAACACAATAAATAGTAGTTTTGGCTCACCTAGGGGGAGAAGGATAAAACCCTTTCAGACCTTTTGGTATGGAGTGGATACAATCCGGGCTCGCTGCGGCCCCGCGCATTTCCAAAAAAACAAAGTAAGGAAAATTCAATCCCGGTTTTTTGCACAGCTTGCATCCTCCACCCGGATTTCGTATAAACACTCATTTATTGCAGGCTTTAAAAAAACAAACTAACTGGGCAAAAATACACGTTTGATGTCAAGACGAGTGTTTCCCGGGGTAAAAAAACCCCCCCGTTTTACAGTTTAAAAAAAAATTTTTGGAGTTGTGTCATATATTTAAAAAAAATAACAAACAATTTAAAAATTTTAAAAAAGAAAACACCCTTGGGCTAAAGTTTTTAGAGGATCCAAAACCCGGAACGGTTTTAAAAAAACCCTGGTAACCTGTATAACATAAATTACCGCTAGCTTCACTGATACTAAAAACTTGAGTAATTATAAAATCAACCAATTTCTTAATTGCAACAGTACTCCCGTTATTTACATTATTGAATGCATTAGTTGCCAGAAAAAGTATGTGGGCAGTACTATACGAAAATTGAAAATCCGTATATCAGAACACATTCATTCCATAAAAAACCAACAGGGTCAGATGTCGGGTGCTGCAAGACATTTTCTGGAGCACCATCAAGGAAATCTTTCCAGTTTCAAATGTTATGCTATTGAACATATTACTCGCCCATACAGGGGCGGTAACTGGGTAAAAAAACTTAGACATAAAGAAGCGTTCTGGATTTTAAAGTTGGGTACACGTGTACCAGAGGGAATGAATTACCGCACGGATTTACTGTAAAAAACATTGAATTTATTTAGTATATGGATAGTGCGGTGAATCATGCCATAAACATGGGCTTTTTGCCCAGCTTTATCACCTGCATAGATGTAATTTATGTTATACAGGTTACCGGGTTCTTCTTAACCGTTCCGGGGTGTTGATCCTCTATTGACTTTAGTCACGTGTGTGTCTTCTTTAAATTTTAGTGCTTGTTATTTGTTTTATATATGACAGCAACTCCTAATTTTTTTTTTTACTGTGAACAAGGGCTTTTTAGCCCGAAACGCGTCAGTCTTGACACGCTACGTGTATTCTGTCAGTTAGCTGTCTTTTTAAAGCCTGCAATAAAGTGAGTGTTTATACGAATATCCGGGTGGAGGATTCACTTGCGGTGCACAGCTGTGCTGAAACCGTATTGAGACTTCCGTTATGTTGTTGTTTAGTGGTTAAGTACTATACATGGAACGCACAGTGTTTAGTGTCCACCCGGCAGAAAATCCTTTCCGAGGGTGAGGTACTAGGGAACATCACAGACACCTTTGGAGATCTTTGGAGGTTGAAAGACTTGGCCCCGAGAGGGCTGCCTTTCTTTGGAGAGGCTTCTCCTTTAAGGGGCCTGGATACCTCCCATCCGGGTGGTGGGCTGGCATGACACCCTATAGCCTTTTGTTTTAGTTTTTAAGCCGTTAGGTGGTAAGGGGCTTAGGGGCACCGAGTCTGTGCCCCTCTATTGCCTGCCTGAGTGTCATCTCTGGTGGTGTACCTCTTTTCCTCGCGTGGGCGGAGGTTTTGGGTCTTTTTTCTGCTCGGATCTGGTGGCTAGATGCGGGCACTCGAATCTGGGTGCTCTGGGGCTTCTGGGATTGGGGGTGCTGCTGGGGGTGGCATGTCCGGTGCTTGCTTGTGCCGCTTTTGGGGGGGGGTGGGAGGTGTGGACTGTGTGGAGGGTCCCCTGTATGTTTCTATTGGTTTTGTTTACATTAATTAATATGTTTTATATGTTTTGTATAGATGTTCTGTATATATTTTGTATATTTTGTTTACATACAGTTGGGTTTTATTTTGGGGTTTAGGTTGGGAGGGGGTTAAAGGGTTTCTCACCTGGAAGGCCCCTTGTGTCGTGACATCCGTCTTTTTGTTGGACAAATGTATGTTTTTTGTCATCAAGTTGATGGGCGACATGTATGATCGGGATTTGCGCCCGATTTCTGTCGAAAACGGCACCTCACCGATCCGAATCCCCTGTCGGACGCAGTGATGCGGTGTTAGGCGCAACTTCCCACTTTCGGGGTGCGCCTAACATGAAGGAGCGTGCAATGGGTGCGGTGTGGGCGTTCTGGGGCGGGACGCACCACATTCAAATACTCCGAGGCATGCATGATCGCGGCTCGGCAAAGTGTGGCGCATTGCAGCGCTCGCCAGCTCCGACAGGCAGATCTAGTTGAACCTGGTCTAAATGAGCCGGAGGAGGCGAAGTGAAGCGAGAACGTAATATGAGTGGAAAAATATATAAGATCGCAAAAGAAATACATCTCAGCGCTCAGCTCTGTGAGGCATGGAGAATGAATCCAAAAATCGTTTTTTATTAGGTGTAAAACATTATCAGAAAGAGCTAAAACATTCTAAAAAAAAAAAAACATAAATAAAATCACTTTCCAAAAATCAAGAACGGCGCTACATCAGGGAAATTTGGATCTTGGAAATTGCCAGGGATACAGTAATTCAAATTCTGTAAGCGCTTTTTCATTTGGGCGGCAGAAAAACCAACCAATCAGATACGAGCAACAGTGGGCCCATTATAGCTATGGAGAAGTATTGACCAATCAAATGCAAAGGCGGGACAGTTCAAAATACAGTAAAAAAGGCAGAAAAGAGCTGATTGGTGAACAAGCGGGGGCTTGGCTATCCCAGCTAGAGATGGGCGAATTGATTCTAACGAAGTGGAATTAGTTTAGAATTTCAGGAAAACTTCGGTTCTGAACAAAGTCGAAGTTTGGGGTATTGGGTGAACAAAAGGTGCTTTTTGTTTAAAATGGGCTGTGAGCCAGGGCGTTACAGGGGGGCAAAAAACTCTGGGGGAAGAAGGGCATAGCCTGCATGACATTGCGAGATGAAGTCAATCAGAGCCCGGGCGGGATCTGTGACGCCCCGCACTATTTAAGTCCGGGCCGCGGGGCATTTTCCATCCTCTATGTCAGTTTGGGGAAAGGTTTGCTGCCGGGTGTTTTAAAACTCTTTTTGAAGAAATGATTTTTATACAGCGAATTTTTGGGGGGGGGCTCAGCTTTTCTCAGAGACTGCTTTTTTTAACGTTTTATTTTGATTTTTTGGGTATTGGATCTGAAATCCGTGTGATCCCGTGCGCTGCTATCATTTTAAAGTATTGCTCAAGTACATTGAATTTCAGGGGGACTAAGTGTTCCTGTTGTATTCATTTAAAGAAACAGGTTTTTACAAAACAAAAAAACCATTCTTTTTGGTGCCAAATTTTTTGCGATTTCCCAAAAGGGGGTTAAAATTTAAATGTTGTTTTGTGCTGTGGTGACTAAAATAAACCGTCTTTTACGCCAAAAAAAAACATTTTTCCTGTAGCATAATTCACAAGCGAAAGGGTTAAATTTCAATTTTTTTCTTTTTGTGTAGCGTAAAAAAAACCCCATTGTAACACGCTACCCCAAAAATAGTAGTTTGTGTTTGCTCAATTGTTTGCCCGCAATTTACATCAGGGGTTAATTAAGCGTTGGTTGTTTTGATTGCTGTGGTGGACTAAAATAAAAACGTCTTTCTCCGCCCAAATTTATATACACTTTTTCCTGTAGCATAAATTCACAAGCGAAGGTTATTACAATTTTATCTCTTGTTGGTAGCGTAAAAAATACACGCATTGTAACACGCTATCAATGCTACTAGTTTGTGGTCTCAGCTCAATTGTTAGGCGCAATTTACATCCAGGGGTTAATTAAGCGTTGTTTTTCAGCTGTGGTGATCCCAAGTGAAAAACCGTGATTTTCACCACCAAAATATATACATTTTTCCTGTTAGCTAATTCACAAAACAAGGTTAATTACAATTTTATCTCTTGTGTGTGGCGTAGAAAACACGCAATTGTAACACGCTACAAGCTAAGTTAGTTTGTGGTTGCTCAATTCCTTTGCGCAATTTACATCAGGGGTTAATTAAGCGTTGTTCATGCAGTTGTACTCAGTAAAAGAAACCTTTGTTTTTTCACCGCCACAGAAGAAATTCTGTAGCATAATTCATATACGAAGGTTAATTGAGCTGTTTGTGCTTTTTATATTCAGTAAAATACACAGAAGTTTTTAAACGGCACATACCAAGTCTATTTTTCCCTGCCCATTTGTGGAGCGCAATTTTGTCAAGGGTTACCAAGCTTGTTACTGGGTTTCATTTGGCGTCAAATTACAGGGTGTGTATTTATCATTATTACAGATATCTTCATCAAACAGTTGTTTGTACAATTTTAGAAACAAACAGTATGTCAGACCAGAGAGGTGGCAGGCTCTTCACCTGCGAGTGGCAGAGGCACCAAACATCCCAGTCGCAGAACAGCAAGGGGACATTGCAGGCAGGGGTCACTCGGTGAGGCCACAAACTGCCGCTGTCATATAGCGGCCGTGTACTGACTAGCCAACCCAAGGGTTCTTAGATTGGTTGACTATTGTCATCCACTTCCTTCCAGTTGACATCTAACAACCTCCTAGCCAAGAGGTCGGTGGGAACATTCAGACACAACCCTTAGTGGCATGGCCCGGGGAGCGGGTCTAGCGGCCCTCACGTGTCCTCAACCCGCTCTGTCCCATCCGGTTCCCTAGCCAGAGATCTACTATGTGGTGTCTGGGGCTCAGCGCCACTATATTAGCGAGGATGAACCAATTTGGGAGGGCACGTCAGCAGCTACTTGGCAGCGAAGAAATGGGGCCAATATCCCCTGCTTCTTGCAGTAGGCAGCAAAGTATAGATGTTGAGAGTGGCATGGGAGGTCATGTTGTGAGGGGTCAGCCTCTGCACACCAAGACCGGTGATGAGGACAGCAGTGACGATTGAAACACAAATAGATTGATGATGTAGTCGACCGCCACTTGGGTGCCGGGTGAGGCAAAGGGCTTCATCATCATCAGGAGAAGAGGGCGTTCAGCTTGTGCGTCAGGCAGCGGCGCAGCCAGCAAGAGGGTCGTGTGGCCGTGAGAGTAGAGCAGGATAGCAGCAAGTGTGTGAGGTCGGGGAGCCAAGCGGCCCGGGGTAAAAAAGCCCGCTTCGCAGGTCCAAGAAAGTAAGCGGGCACAGGGACTCTCAGCAAGGCAGCGGCGGCAGTAGTCACTCAGTGCGGAGCAGTTGGGGTTATTAAAAATCCGATTCTCGGCGGTGTCTGTGGGGCAGTTCTTTGCTAAACCACCGGAGGGAAGCCGAATTGATATGGGAATATGTAGAATCTGTAAGCAGAAAGTTGAAGCGTGGCCAGGGAGCTAACGTTGGCACCAGGCCCTGCGGTCAACCATTGCAGCGTCACCATCCGGTGGACTGGGGAGAAAAGTGGCTCAGCTATGGTGGTCATCCTCCGCCGCAGCTACAGCAGCAGCGGCCCAGTGGCAGCATGCCATTGCAGCCAGTCAAGGCTCACCACCTCTGCAGAAGGGTGCTGTTTCTCTCTGACATATCCTCCCGGTCTCCAGATGCTCTGCTTCCTCGCTTACTCATGGCGACAAGCAGTAGTTTCGCGAGGCGATTGCCAAAGAGGACAACAGTATGAGTCCAACCATCCTAAGGTGCAGCAGCTGGACCGTGCTCCTGTCCAAGCTGTTGGTACTGCAGTCCCTCCCTTTCAAATGGTGGACTCTGGCACCATTCAGAGGGAACTAATGGCCTGTGCCGAGGCCGAGATGGGAGAGTTCCAAGCCGTCATTTCTTTTCCATAAAAGGCCAGTCAAGATAAGTACCAGCATTCATAAATATGTTAGACCAGAAGGTGGGGCCCAGTCCTTGAGCTTAGTCGGTGTGTTCCAAGGTGCACGGCAGCCGCGGACGGTCTGGAGCTGTAACTTCGGTCTGGTCCTGTACATGTTCCTTTCGGCCCACTGGGGTGATGTGCTTCTGGCCCAGGCACACCAACAACTTGGACAGGAGACGCCGCTTTCTCCTACTACGATGTCAAACTGCGGCTCCTGCGCCAATGTCCGCCCTCTCCTCCCAACCACCATCTCAGACTCTACAAGTACTTGCTCCATCATACCAATGTGTAGGGCACAGCGGTGTCACGCGTTCTACACCTGGCTTGCCTCGGCGAACGAAGTCACACAGTGGGAGGAACTGCTCCGCGTCATGCAGCAAGAAATCGATGTGTGGCTTTCTTCCGCGCCAACTGCATATCGGGAATTCATTGGTGACGGACAATGGAGGAAATGGTGTCCGCATGCAAAGAGGAGGGATGTACATGCCGCCCTGTGCATGGCGCACGTGTTCCATCTGGTTGTGAAAAGGTTCCTGAAGTTCTTCCAACGATCTCTTCAGAACATTCTGAAAATGGCCAGGAAAACTGTGCATGCACTTTATCCATTTCGTACAAAGCCGAGGAACACCCTCCTCGAGTTGCAGCGGCAGTACGGCCCCCCCCCCAACACACTTGTTATGAGATAGTTTCCACCCATTGGAATTCCAGCTCTGGACATGTTGGACCGACTGTATGACAGAGAAACGGCCAATTATCGATTTTTTGATGATCCAGGCAGACAGAAGTACTCCCCTGAGTAACTTTGATGTCAGCCAAGTGGCAGCTCATGCATGAGACACCGCGTTTGTTGAGGGCCATTCGAGGAGGGGCAACGTTATTTGTCAGTCGCCAGGACTACGGGATGAATAACGTTCAATCAGTGCTTCATGTCATGGAAAGTGCTGGAAAAATCTGTCTGGGCAGGTGGGGACTGGAGGATCGTGTCGACTAAATCTCGCTAGCCACATGTGTCCGGTGGGGACTGAAATGGAGGAGGAGGAGGAGGACATTGAGCAGAAGCATTTGTCTGGTGAAATGAGTGGATTTTCTCCACCCAAGGGTGACAAGAGAGGAGGAGCAGGAGCAGCAGGAGGAGCTAGATGGAAATGAGGAAGACGAGCAGATGACCCGCAAAGCACCGTGGCGTTACAGTGGAGATGGAGAGACAGGGGCCCCTCGGAGTCACTTGTGCAGATGGCTCTCGCAGCATGCTTGATTTGACTGGCTGAGGACAGCACGAAATAGGTCAGCATCGGCAGAGGGATGACTTTGGCTCTCCACCCTATTGGACCTCACTACAGGTCAAAGGGAAGCCTTTTTCCCAGCTTTGAGAGGTGGACAAACTCAAATTTACTAATAGGGAAATCCTCCATAGTCTAGTGGCCGCTGCAAGTGCTGCATCGTCCTCCTCTGACAGGTCTGACCGGGGTTTTTTACAGCGCTCAAGTACTACCTGCCGCGGGCTGCCGGGGGAAGGTGAGGGGGGGTCGGAGCAGTACCAGCTCCCATTAGCAGCAACCTAAGTCTGGATCATGATGAGCAGCTTCCTCACCGCCTAGTGAGGGAGGGCAGTCGCCGAGCAGCAGCAGCAGCAGCAGGGACTTGGAGCGGACCCCTGAACCAACAGGTGGTGGCCTTTACTTGAAAAGCACTCTGCCACCAGTGTAGAAGATCCGCTGGACTAGGGGCAGCCAAATTGGATTTTTGGGGCCGCAACTTCCCGATTTTGCAGGGGGAAAGCTGCCTCCCTGGCCTAGTGTGGATCAGAGGGGTTTTTCAGGGGGGAGGGGGCCATCGTTACCCAAGGAGACCCGCTTGCCACGGGTATGTGGAAGCTGACCTTGCCCAAGATGAATCAGGCGTGGTCGGCCAGGATTTCCAAACCAATCCCTTAGGCGTCAGATACTCAGCCATGACGCCCCCCCCAAACGTGAAAAAATGATCTGGGTTCAAACTACCTCCCTCACCCACGATTCTGTTTGCCCCCACCCGCCTGATCCCACACATCTGCTGCATTTTCTCCATTGCCACCAACCATCTTTATAGGGACTGGTATTGCCACCCACCCCACACTCTGTCATTTTGCCACTATCTGACCCTGCTGCTGTGTGGTGCTGCCCCTGACCTCCCACTGTGCATTGTCCACTCCGACCTCAGCTGTTGCTCCTGCCGCCGTCACCCCCACCTCTGTCATTGTGCCACTCTGTGGCCTATTCCTTTTTTTTCCCCCCCCCCCCCCCCTCCGAAAAGTCATTGTGCCACGTCGACCCATGTGCTGCTGTGGGTGCTGCCCCTGCCTACACACTCTTCATTGGCCATGTCTGACCCCAGCTGTGTTGGCTGCTGCCGTGACCTCCCCTGTGTCATTTTTCCCTCTGTGGCCCTCCTTTTTTTTGCCACCCTCCAGAATGTCATTGTGCCCCCTGTCTGACCTCATGCTGTGCTGCCGTCACCTCCCCTCTCTGTCATTTTCCCTCCTGGGCCCATGCTGCTGTGGCTGCCGCTGTCCCTCCACACTCGTTTACTGATGTTGCCACTGAGCCCCCCCAGTTGTTTTTTTTTTAGTGTTGCTCGCATGTTTATCAGGCTCATTTCCCCCCCTTTAGTTTTTTGGTCTTTGCCCTTTAAGTGCCCCGGGAAATTTTTTAGTAAGGGTTCTAAGGCGGGGGCAGTCATTTGGGGGGGTTCATATAAAACACAAACATTGTATAAAAACAAAACCAAGCTCCTCGGATTTTAAGCATGGGACAACTTTCACAGCACCCTGGCTTGTGCAGCCTGGAAATGTGTTTTTTAAGGATTCGGCCGAAGTAATTGGAACGAAGTTATTTTTTGCCGAGAAATTCGGCGAAGTGAACGAAACGAATTTCGGGAAATTCGCCCATCTCTACACACCATTGTAACACGCTACAAAGCTGGTAGTTTGTGGTTGCTCAATTCTTTCGCGCAATTTACATCCAAGGGTTAATTAAGTATTTTTCTGCAGTTGTACTTAGTAAAAGAAACTTTCTTTTTCACTGCCACAGAAGAAATTCTGTAGCATAATTCATATCCGAAGGCTAATTAAGCCTGTTTGTGCACAGGAGTACTCCCCTATGTAACTTTGATGTCAGCCAGTGGCAGCTCATGCATGACACCTGCCGTTTGTTGAGGCCATTCGCGGAGGCCACGTTATTTGTCAGTTGCCAGGACTTCGGGATGAATAACGTCATTCCACTGCTTCATGTCCTGGAACAGATGCTGAAAAATCAGTCCGGTGGGGACTGAAATGGAGGAGGAGGAGGACATTGGAGCAGAAGCATTGTCTGGTGAAATGAGTGCATTTTCTACCCAGGTGACAAGGAGGAGGAGCAGGAGCAGCTGGAGGGGGTTAGATGGAGATGGGGAAGACGAGGCAGATGACCCGCAAGCAGCATGGCAGTATACAGGGGAAAGATGGAGGAGGGAGCCCCTCGGAGTAACTTGTTCAGGATGGCCCGCAGCATGCTGATTTGCCTGGCTAGTGAAAGCTGAATAGTCGCATCCGGCAGAGGGATGACTTCTGGTCTCCACCCTATTGGACCCTCGCTACCGGTCCAAAAGGGAGCCTTTTTCCCAGCTATTGAGAGGGAGGACAAACTCAAATCTTTTGGGAAATCCCCCATAGTCAATTGGCCGCTGCCTATGTGTGGCATCGTCCCTCCTCTGACGGGTTTCTGCCCGAGGGGTTCCTCAGTGCTCACGTACTACTGCCGCGGTGCTGGGGGAAGGTGGTGGGGTAGGAGCAGTACCAGCTCCATCAGCAGCAACCTAAGTCTGGAGTCACTGATGAGCAGCTTCCTTCACCCGCCTAGTGAAGAGGGTAGTCGCCAGCAGCAGCAGGACCTGGAGCAATCCCTGACCTACTTGGACAGCACTCTGCCACCCCAGTTAGAAGTTCCGCTGGACTACTGGGCAGCCAAACTGGATGTGTGGCCGCAACTTGCCGAGTTTGCAGTGGAGAAGCTGTCCTGCCCGGCCACTAGTGTGGCATCAGAGCGGGTGTTCAGTGCGGCGGGGGCCATCGTTACCCCAAGGAGAACCCGCTTGTCCACGGGAAATGTGGAACGACTGACCTTTGTCAAGATGAATCAGCCGTGGATCGGCCAGGATTTCCACACACCAATGCCTTAGGCGTCAGACTACATCAGCCATAACGCCTCACCCAAACTGTGAGAAATGAGTCTGGGTTCAAACTATCTGCCTCGGCCACTATTCTGATGCCGCCACCCTCCTGATGCCACACATCTGCTGACAGTTTCTCCATCTGCCTACCACCATCTTTACCAGGGACTGGTATTGCCACCCACCTCCACACTCTGTCATTGTGCCACTCTCTGACCTCATGCTGCGTTGCCCGGGTTTTCGTGACATCCATACTGTGTCATGTGCCACTCTCTGACCTCATGCTGCTGCTTTTCTGTTGTTGCTGCGGCGGTCACCTACACACTGTGTTCATTGTGCCACTCTCTGACCCCATGTGTAGCTCCTGCCGCCGCTTCCTCCCACTCCCTGTCATTGTGCCACTCTGTGGCCTACTCCAGTTTTTGCCACCTCCAGAATGTCATTGTACCACTGTCTGACCTCTGCTGCTGCCGCCGTCACCTCCACTCTCTGTCATTGTGCCACTCTGTGGGCCTAACTACTGTTTTGCCACCTCCAGAATGTAATTGTGCCACTGTTTAACCTCATGCTGCTGCCGCCGTCACCTCCACTCCCTGTCATTGTGCCACTCTGTGGCCAACTACTGTTTTGCCACCTCCAGAATGTCATTGTGCCCTGCTGATCATGCTGCTGCTGTGGTGTGTTGTCCCTTTTTTCCCCCCGGGCCCCACTCCCCCCCCGGGGGCCCCCGGGTTTTCCCCCCCCCCCCCCCCCCAATTTTGGGGAAAGGGGCCCCCCCCCCTTTTTAAGGGGCCTTTGGGGGGGGCCCCCCCCCCCCGGGCCCCCCCCCCCCCCTTTTTTTTTTGGGATTTTTTTGGGGCCCCCTTTCCCTTCCCCTTCCCCCCCCCCAAAACCCCCCCCCCCCCCCCCCCTTTTTTTTGGGGGGTTTTTTTTCCCCCCCCCTTTTTTCCCCCCCCCTTTCCCCCCCTTTTTCTTTTTTCCCTCCTGTCCCCCCCCCCCCACCCCCCCCTTTTTTTGCCCCCCCCCCCCCCGGTCCCCCTTTCCTCCCCCCCCCCCAGGTTTCCCCCCCCTTTTCCCCCCTTTTTCTATTTTTTGGGGGCCCCCCCTTTTTTCCCCCCCCCCCCTTGCCCGGGCCCCCCCCCCCACTTTTCCCCCCCGGCCCCCCCCCCCCTTTTTTTTTACCCCCCCTTTTGCCCTTTTTGCCCCCCCCCCCCCCCCCCCCCCCCTTTTTTTCCCCCCCCCCCCCTTTTTCCCCCCCCCTTTGGGGCCCCCAAAACCCCCTTTTTCCCCCCCTTTTGGGGGGTTTTTTTCCCCCCTTGGCCCCCCCCCCCCCCCCCGGGCCTTGGCCCCTTTTGGGCCTTTTTTCCCCCCAAATTTCCCCTTTGCCCCCCCCCCCCTTTTCCCCTTTTTTTTTGGGGGGGGCCCCCCCCCCCCCGGCCCCCGGCCCTTTTTCACCCCCCTTTCCCTTTTTTTTTCCCTTCCCCGGGCCCCATTTTTTTTTTCCCCTCCCCCCCCCGGGGCCCCCCCCCCCTTTTCCCCCCCTTTTTCTCGCCTTTTCCCCCCGGGGCCCCGGGCCCCCCCAAAAACCCCCTTTTTTCCCCCCCCCCCCCCTTTTTTTTTTTGGCCCCCCCCCCCCTTTTTTTGTTCCCCCTTTTTCCCCCCCTTTTGGGTTTTTCCCCCCCCTCCTTTACCCCCCCCCCCCAAATTTTTTTTTTTTTGGGCCCTTTAATTTTTTTAATTTTTCCCCCCCCCCGGGGGGGGGGCCCCTTGTGGGCCCCCCCCTTTTTTTCCCCCCCCTTCCCCCCCCCCTTTTTCCCCGGGGGGTTTTTTTTTCCCCCTCCCCCCCCCCCCCGGGGGGTTTTTTTTTTTTAAAGGGGGTTTTCCCCCCCCTTTTGGTTTTTTTTTTTTTTTTTGGGGGGGGGGTTGGGGGTTCCCTTCCCCCCGGCCCCCCCCCTTTTTTCCCCCCCCCCCTTTTTTTGGGGGGGGCCCCCCCTGGGGGGGGGGGGGTTTTTTTTTCCCCCCCCCTTTTTTTTTTTTTTTTTCCCCCCCCCCCAAAAACCCCCCCCCCCCCCCCTTGTTTTTTCCCCCCCCAAAAAGGGGGGCCCCTTTTTCCCCTTCCCCCCCCCCCCTTTTCCCCCCAAAAAAGGGGGTTCCTTTTTTTTTCCCCCCCCCGGGGTTTTTTCCCCCCCCCCCCCAAAATTTTTTTTTTTTTTTTTAAAAAACCCCCCCCCCTTTTAAAAAAACCCCCCCCCCTTTTTTTTTTCCCCCCTTTTTTCCCCCCCCCCCCCCCCCCCCCCCCCCCCGGGGGGGGTTTTAAAAATTTTTTTTTTTTTTTTCCCCCCTTTTTTCCCCCCCCCCTTTTCCCCCCAAAATTCCCCCCCCCCCTTTTAAAATTTTTTTTCCCCCCCCCCCCCAAAAAAAATTTTTTTCCCCCCGGGGGGGGCCCCCCCCCCCCCCGGGGGGGGGGTTTTTCCCCCCCCCCCCCCTTTTTTTTTCCCCTTTTTTCCCCCCCCCCCCTTTTTTTTTTCCCCCCCCCCCCCTTTTTCCCCTTTTTTTTCCCCCCCCCCAAAAAAGGGGGGGTTGGAAACCCCCCCCCCCCCTTTTAAAAATTTTGGTTTCCCTTTTTTTTCCCCCGGGCCCAAAATTTTTTTTTTTTTTCCCCCCCCCCCCCCCCCCTTTTGGGGGTTTTTTTTTCCCCCCCCCTTTTTTCTTCCCCCCCCCCCCCCCTTTTTTTCCCCTTTTTTAAAAAAAAAAAAACCCCCCCCCCTTTTCCCCCCCCCACCCGGCCCCCCCCCCTTTTTGGGGGGGGGGAAAACCCCCCCCCCCCCCCGGGGGGGGAAAAATTGGGGGGGGGGGTTTTCCCCCTTTTTTTCCCCCCCCTTTTTTTTTCCCCCCTTTTTTTTTTTTTTTTGGGGCCCTTTTTTTGGGGGTTGGGGGGGGGGCCCCCCCAAAAAACCCCCCCCCCCCCCTTTTTTCCCCCACCCCCCCCCAAAACCCCCCCCCAAGGGGGGGGGCCCCCCCTTTTTTTTCCCCGGGAAAGGCCCCCCCCCCCTTTTTTTAAAAAAGGGGGGGGGGCCCCCCCCCCCCAACCCCCCCCGGGTTTTTCCCCCCCTTTTTCCCCCTTTTTTTTTCCCTGCCCCCCCCCCCCCCCCGGTTGGGGGGCCCCCCTTTTGGGTTTCCCCCCCCTTTTTCCCCCCGGGGGTTTTTGGAATTTTTGGGTTTTTCCCCCCCCCCGGGGAAAAAAACCCCCCCCCCCCGGGGGGGAAAACCCCCCCCCCCCCCTTTTTTTTTTTTTTTGGGGGGGGGGGGGGGGGGCCCCCCCGTTTTTTTTTTTTTCCCCCCCAAAAATTTTTGGGGGGCTTTTTTTTGGGGGGTAAAAATTTTTTTTCCCCAAAAAATTTTTGGGAAAAAAAAAATTTTTTGGGGGAAAAAAAGGGAAGGGGGGGAAAAGGGGGGAAAAGGGGTTTTTTTTTAAATCCCCGGTTTTTTGGGGGGTTTTTTGGGGGGGTTTTTTTTTTTTAAAAAAAAAGGGGGGTTTAAAAAGGGTGTTTTTTGGGACCTCCCAAAAGGGTTAAAAAAAAAATTTTTTAAAATTTTGGATGGGGGAAAAATTTTTTCCCCAAAAATAAAAAATTTTTTAAAAAAAATTTTAAAAAAAATTTTTTTTTTTTTGGGGGGGAAAATTTTAAAAAAAGGGAAAGGGCCTTTTGGGGAAAATTTTTTGGGGGGCCCATTGGGGGAGGGGAAGGCCATTTTTTGGGGGGTTTTTGGGGGAAAAAAAGGGGAAAATTCCCCCATTTTTTAAATTTTTTTTTGGGGGGGAAAAACCTTGGGGGGGGGGGGCCCAAAAAAAAAGGGGGGGCCCAAAAAAAAAAGGGGGGGGAAAAAAAAATTTTAAAAAAAGGGTTTTTTTTTAAAAAAAAATTTTTTAAAAAAAAAATTTTTTTAAAAAAATTTTTTAGGGGGGGCTTTCCCAAAATTTTTTTAAAAACCCTTTTTTTGGGGGGGGTTTTTTTTTTTTAAAAAAAAGGGGGTTTTTTTACTTTAAAAAAATTTCCCCGGGGGGGGAAAAAAAAAATTTTTTTTTTTTTTTAAAAAAAAAAAAAATTTTTTAAAAAAGGGGTTAAATTTTTGGGGGGAAAAAAAAAAGGGGGGGAAAGGGGGGGGTTTTTTGATTTTTTTTTCCCTTTTTTTTAAAAGGGGGGGTTTTTTTTAAAAAATTTTTTTTTTCCCCTTTTTTTCCCCCCCCAAAAAAATTTTTAAAAAAGGGTTTTTGGGGGTTTTTGCCTTTTTTCCAAAAAAAAAAAAAGGGGGGGGTTTTTAAATAAAAAAGGGGGAAAAAAATTTTTTTTTGGGCCCGGGGAAAAAAACCCCCAAAAATTTTTTTTTTTGGGGGGGAAAAAGGGGGGGGGGGGGGTTTTTTTAAAATTTTTAGGTTTTTTTTTGGGGGGGGGTTGGGGGAAAGGTGGGGGGGGGTTAAACCCGGGGGGGTTTTAAAAAAAAATTTTTTTAAAAAAAGGGGGGTTTTAAAATTTTTTTTGGGAGGTTTTGGGAAAAATTTTTTTTTTTGGGGGGGGAAAATTTTAAAAATTTTTTAAGGGGTTTTTAAAAAAATTTACGGGAAAAAATAAAAAAAAAAAGGGGGGGTTTTTTAAAAAAAAAAAAAAAAATTTTTGGAAAAAAAAAATTTTTTTTTTTAAAAAAAATTTTTTTATTTTTTTTTTAAAAAAAAAAAAAATTAAAACCAAAAATTAAAAAATTTTTTTTTTTTTAAAAATTTTTTTTTTTTTATTTTTTCCCCAAATTTTTGGTTTTTTTTTTTTTGGGAAATTTTTTTTAAATTTTTTTTTAAAAAAAAACCCAAATTTTTTTTTTAAAAAAAAAAAAAACCCCCCAAATTTTTTCCCCCCGGGGGGCCCCCCCCCCCCTTTTTCCCCCAAAAATAAAAAAATTTTTTTTTTCCCCCCTTTCCCTCCCCAAAAATTAAAAAAATTTTTAAAAGGGGGGCGGTTCAAAATAAGTAAAAAAGGCAGAAAAGAGCTGATTTTTTCCCCAGGGCGTAAAATTCCACCAATATATTATTTTGCTCAATTTGAGTGGAGAAAGAAGGGTCGGTAGAAGGGCGCCCAAATTTTTATTACGTTAGGGGGAAATATTCTGTACTGTGTTTGGGTTTGAGGGGAAGGGGGGCTGTCCTGCTTAGCCAATAGCGGGTGGCTACTTATCTCATAGAGTTCTGGGGGGAAAAAAGAAATGCAGAGGAGCTCTGTTTGTGATTGGCCTTTAAAAAGAGGGGGGTTTTTTGGGCCAAGGAGAGCGACGTGTTTTATGTGTTTTCTAATGCATCTTTTAATAAAATTACAGGCAGAAATCAAATGATAAGACTCAGAAGTTGACGATCTCATATAAAAATTAACAATAATATGGGGGTTCGAAAATAAACAAAAAAAAAGAATAAAATGAGTTCAATTTTTTTTTCTTTATTTCGTTACACCATATTATTGATTTTGGCTAAAAAAATAAAGAAATAAAAGGAATTCATTGAATTAATTTTTATTTGTTTATTTTCGTTACCCCCATATTATTGTAATTTTTATATATAGATCGGTAAAAACCGTGAGCTTATCTTTTGATTTCTGCCAGAAAAACAGTTTTATTATAGATTGCATTAGAAAACCCTAAGAGCGCGTTTCGCTCTCCATTGGCCCAAATAACCGGCTCTTTTAACTTACCCAAATCACAAACAGACTCTCTGCTTTCTTTTCCCCATAGAACTCTACAAGATAAGTCTCCCCCGGCTGATTGGCTAAGCGGGACGAGCCCCTTCCCCTCAACCAATCACAGTACTAGAATATTTCCCCATAGACAGTAAAAAACTTTTAGGGCCCCTTCTATCGCGCCCTTCTTGCTCCCCTAAAAATAGACGCACTATATGATTGGTGGATTCATTTTGCCGCCTGGGCCAACCATCGCTTTTTTCTGCCTTTTTTATTTTTTTGAACCGTCCCCCCTTTTCTTTGTTTGGGAAATACTTTCCATGGTTTTAAAAATGGGTCACTGCGTCCTTTCTGAGGGTTGGTTTATGGACAATGAAAGCGCTTACAGAATTTAATTATGTTTTCCCCGGGAAATTTTTCATATCCCAATTCCTGATGGCGCCTAAACGGCGACAAACGGGGTGTTAGTGTTTTTATTTGTTGTTTAAAGGTTTTGCTCTTTTACGAGAATTTTTCATCTAATAAAAATGATTTTTTTACTAAACCCCCATGCCCGGCGCTGAGTTTCAGTGCCCCATCTCCCCATTGACTACAAGGAAAAAATAGCCCCCTCTGTTTGGGCCGGAATGCCGACCCCCACTATTCAACCAATCAGTCTTTTCTCCCTTTTTTACTGTTTTTTGAACTGTCCCCCCTTTTCATATGATTGGGTCAATACTTTCCATGGGTTAAAAGGGGGTCACGTCGCTCCTATTTGATTGGTTGGTTTTGCCGCCCTGAAAGAGCTTACGAATGGAATTACTGTATTTCCCGGCATTTCCAATGCAATTCCTGATGTTGCGCTGGTGACGGGGAAAAACCCGGGGTTGTTTAGGTTTTTGATTGAATTTATGTTTTAGAAGGTTTGATTTTTTTTTTTAAATAATATTTTACACCTAATCAAAATATTTTTTTAAATTACTCCATGCCCCCGGGCGGGGCCCGAGATTTCATTGCCCATTCTCTAACTACAATAGGACAAAGAAAAGCTGCGCTCTGTTGGCCAGGATACCCCAAAGCCCCGCTCGTTCAACCCAAACCCTTTTGTCTCCCTTTTTTACTGTTTTTAACTGTCCCCCCTTTGCTTTTGATTGGTCAATACTTTTTCCTAATTAAAAGGGTTCACTGTCGCCCTATTTGATTCCCGGGGGATTGCCAAGCCCCCGCTAGCTAAACCTTGCTTTTTTCGGCCTTTTTTACTGTATTTGAATGTCCCGCCTTCTCATTTGAGGGGTAAATACTACTCCTTTTGGTTAAATGGGTCACTGTCACTCCTTTCTGATTGGTGGTTTATGCCGACCCAAAGAGAAGAGCTTACAGAAATTTTAATTTTCGTTTTCCTGGGCTTTTCCAAGATCCTAATTCCCGTGTAGGCCGTTTTTTGATTTTTGGAAAAGGGTTTTATTTGGGGTTTTTTTTTTTTTAAGGGTTTTTGCTCTTTTTTTTGATAAGTTTTACAGTAATTTTAAAAAAAATTTTTTTATTCATACTCCTGCCCCTTTATGCTGAGAGCTGAGATTTATTTCTTGAGGACTTATATTTTTCCCTTTAATTTTAAATGTTCCCCTTTTTTACTACATTTTATTCCTTTTTTGACGCTTTTATTTTTCACTTTATTCATTTATTCATTCATTCATTCTTTCATTCATTTGAAAAAAACTCTTTTTGTATTCATAACATTTTAATGATTTCCCGCGTTTTCCAGCCTGTCTCGAATCGGGAAAAATGTTTGGGGGAGTCCTTCTGCGCTTAATCCCCACTGCACCTCACACACTGCGAGGTGCGATGGCTTTACACCCCTGTATAGCATACCCCGGCGCCCCACATACATGAGGCACAGCTTTCACGTTCGAGCGCTCGAAAATGTGCGCTCCGATGTGGCGAGATTCATACATGTCGCCCGATGTGTTTATTTATCTTTGACTTTGCGAAGTTTCAGGTATTTGGGGTTTTCAGCTAGGCAGGGCTTTTCTTATTTTCCCAGAAATTGGGTATTCGTTTTTTTCCTTACTGCAGGTTATGTCCAGTAAGGACTATTGCTTTAAGTTAGAGCCTGGGTGGCTCATTTTTTTAAGTCTTATTTAAAGCCAGAATTTAGGACCTTTTAAGTTGAACTTTTAATTTGGACATTTTTGTTTTGTCTATTATTTTTTTTAGCTTTTATTTAACTTTTTAAATAAAGAGTCCCATAAAGAGATATACATGATCCTAACCTTGCATGCAAAGCCTATGTAGAGCACTTGAGTGTCCTTTGGCGAAGTGAATCGCGGTAATCTTGAAATAGTCAGCCCCCTAGTAAGATCTCGTAGCCCCTCTGTAACCCCAAAAAAGAGAGAATCAGTTCCGTTGTTCACGGCAAGAGATATATGCGAACATAGCTCTGTATGCACTGCCTATGGACAGTGCTTTTAAGATGCCCGCGGCTGGCGAATGAACGGGGAAAGAAGGGGGAGACGGGTGGCCAAAGGGGTGGGCGACCCCCTAGGGTGTACCTTCCCTACCCCAAGGGGGCGCGGGCAGGGCCCCCGGGCCCCCGAACGTCGCCGGGCTCCGGGCCCGTGCCAGGGCCTGAAGCGCCGGCCGCCTCTTTCGAGTTTCTGGGGCAAAAGGCGAGCGCTCCCTTTTCCGCAAGAGTGTCTAACCACCCCCGGGAGGATCGTGGATCCTCAGGTAACCCCGTGGGGCAACAAGCGGGGCCGCCGGGCCCTTTTCGCTGGGGACCCCCCGCGGCCCCGTGCGGCTCACTGGCAGCCGCGATAAAGTGATGTATCGCGACGCTCCCTTTCCCCCCCGGGGCGCACAGCGCGCACAGGTGCGCTGAGGAGCTCCCGGGAGGAGGCGGGACAGAAGAGGAGCGCCGCCCGGGAAGGGGGGAAGGCGAGATTAATGTTGTTTTTAAGTCCCTCCCCTGTCCCCCATATACTCCCTGTGGCCCTATAATGCCTCCCGTGTGCCCCCTATTTTCTGCCTTTGGCCCCATAAGCTCCCTGTGGCCCCCCTATATACTGCCTGTGGCCCTATAATGCCTGCCTGTGGCCCCTATTTCTGCCTGTGGCCCCAAAATGCCCCTGGGGCCCTATAATCCTCCCTGGGCCCCCCTATAATCCCCTCCTGGGCCCCTATGCCTGCCGTGTGCCCCCTATTACGCCTGTGGCCCCTTAATGCTGCTTGTTTGCCCCTATATGCTGCCTGTGGCTCCATATACTCCTGTGGCCCTAAAATGCCTGCCTGTGGCCCCTTTTACTGCCTTGGCCCATAATCCGCATGTGGCCCTTATACGTCTGGGCCCCTATTTTACTCCCTGTGGCCCCTAAAATTCCCTGCCTGTGGCCCCTATAATTTCCCTGGGCCCCTATATACTCCCTCCCGGGGCCCCCTTTATTTCCCCTGTGGCCCTATATCTCCGCCTGTGGCCCCTATATACCCCTATGGCCCCCAATAATGCTTGCTTGGGGCCCCTTTTTAAACCCCTGGGCCCCCTATAATGTCCCTGGGCCCCTATTTTCTGCCTGTTGCCCCTATATCCCGTTCCCCCTATATATGCTGTGGCCCTATATGCCCCCTGCCCCCTATTTTGCCTGTCCCCCCCTATATACTGCCTGGGGCCCTTTAATGCCCCCTGTGTGCCCCCATATACTGCCTGTCCCCCTATAATGCCCCCTGTGGCCCCTATATGCCTTCTTGGCCCCTAACCCTGCCTGGGCCCCTATAATGCCTGCCTGGGGCCCCCATACGCCTGCCTTGGCCCCTATATCCCTCTGGTGCCCCCATACCCTCCCTGGGGCCCCCCATACCCTACCTGTGGCCCCATTGCCGCCTGAGCCCCCTATACGCCTGCCTGAGCCCCCTATCCTGCCTGGGGCCCCCTAGTTTATACCTGCCTGTGCCCCGCTATATCCTCCCTGGCCCCTATAGCTTATAACCTCCTGAGTGCCCCATATCTATATACCTGCCTGGGGGCCCTATATCTTATACCTGCCTGAGTGACCTTGTTATATCCCGGGGCGAGAGTGCCCTATATCTATATACCTCCCTGAAGTGACCAAATAATCTAAAACCCCTGCTGGTGTCCCTAATTTTTTCCTACCTGTCTAAGGGGCAATATACTTTCGTCTGACTGAGAGGGCATATCTATTCCTGCTAATTGAGGGGACATATATACCTATAGTAAGGATTGCTGAAATGTGAGGATTCTAAGATATTTGTGTCCAAAATCGCGGGACGAGTATTGGCCGGGAGCAATCGATGAAGGGGGTGAACCGGGGTGGAGAGAAAGGGAAAGTAACGTGCGCTCAGAAATGATGTCTCCGGCGAGCACTAAAATTTAACTGCGTTTAATCCCCTTTTATTTCTGCGACCCACATACAACTAGTATCTTCCACTTCTGGTCATGTAGGCGGTGGATAGTATCGAGGTGGTTTTCATGATGGTAATTTTTGGAGGGGTGTTCGGTCAGGGTCTGGCAGATTATTTTATCCTTTAATTATCCAAGGCATTATGGGGAAAGGGCGAGAACCCCCAGGCCCTTGTTGGGTTTTAACAAAAACCTCCCCTTTGCTTTTGACCCCCCGGTCTTTAGAAAACAAAAAGGATTTTTTAGCCAAGCCTAAACTTCATCTACAGACAACGCTGTTTCGGGATTTTTGTCCCTCTTCATGAGATAAGGAAAATACTGGTGGCTGTGTGGAGGCTCGGGTAGCTCAGGAAAGGGGAAGATCTCTCCCCTTAAGGAGAGCAACCCAAAGAAAGGCTTTTAGTTTTTGTTTTGCCTTTTTTGCCTTATACTTAGATCTGCATATCAAAAGGCATTATGGGGAAAAAGGGGTGAGAAGCCCAAGCGCCCTCTGTTGGGTTTTAACAAATCCTCATTTTTTTTTTGACCCCCCGGTCTTGAGAAGAAAAAAAAATTTTTTTGCCAAGCGTAAAACTTCTCCAGACAACGCGGTTTCGGGTTTTTGTCCCTCTTCAGTGCAGAAGGAAATATGGCTGGCTGTGTGGGAGGCTCGGGGAGCTCGGAAAGGGAAGATCCTCCCCTTTAAAGGGGAGACCGAACGAACGGTTTTAATTTTTGTTTTGCCTTTTCGCCCTCTACTTTGCTTTCCCGCATATACAAGGGGATTATGGGAAAAAGGGGTGAGAAGCCCACAGCGCCCTCGTTTGGTTTTAACAAAACCTCAATTTGCTTTTGCCTCCGGTCTTTAGAAAACAAAAGGATTTTTTTTGCCAGCTGTATCTCTCTCTCAGACAACGCTGTTTCGGGATTTTTGTCCCTCTTCATAGTAAGGGAAAATCGGCTGGCTGTGGGAGGCATCGGGTGCTCAGGAAAGGGGAAATCTTCCTTTAAGGAGACACCGAACGAACGGGTTGTAGAGTTTTTGTTTTGCCTTTTCGCCCCCTACTTTGCATTCATTTACAAGGGATTATGGGAAAGGGCTGAGAAGCCCCGCACCCCTGTTTGGGTTTTAAAAAATCCTCAAATTTTCTTTTACCCCCCCGATCTTGAAAAAGCAAAAGGATTTTTTTCCAACTAGTATTTTAATTACAGACAACGTGTTTCGGGATTTTTGTCCCCCTTTTATGCAGAGTAGAGAAAAATGGCTGGCTGTTGGGGGGCATCGGGGAGCTAGGAAAGGGGAAAATCTTCCTTAAAGGGGGCACCGAACGAACGGTTGTAGAGTTTTTGTTTTCCTTTTCGCCCCTTTTTACATCTGCATATCACAAGGCATTAGGGGGGAAAGGGGTGAGAAGCCCCGCGCCCTTTGGTTGTAACAAATCCCAATTTCTTTTACCCCCCGGCTTGAGAAAGCAAAAAGGATTTTTTTTCCAAGCCCGTATTTTTATCTAAGACAACGCTGTTTTGGGTTTTTGTCCCTCTTCAGTGGAGTAGAGAAGTACTGGCTGGCTGTGGGGAGGGATGGGTAGCTCAGGAAGGGAAAATCTCTCCTTAAGGAGAGCACCCCCAACGAACGGGTTGTAGATTTTTGGGGAGTTGTAGATTTTTTTTGGGGAGTGAGGGGGGGGGGGGGGGGGGCGCCATTGGCTGTACGCCTAGGGACCAAAATGCCTTGTCCCCGGGCCCTGGTGGAAAGCCTTTAACCCCTTAAGGGGCCCAACACCTGAAAAGTAGTTAAAGACCCGAACATTTTTTTTTGTTTTTGCCTCCTGCGTTTTAACGTTGTAACTTTTTTATTTTTTCAAAGACCGTTGGATGGGACTCGTTTTATTCGAGACAAATTGTACTTTATGGGGGGGAATACTTTGTTCCTTATATATAATTTCAGTATTTTTTT
>JAODAL010033000.1:0-46140 GCA_025379985.1 Phyllomedusa bahiana | reverse complement strand
TTTTTGAAATGTTGAATGACCAAAAAGAAACTGAGGTTTTGGGCCCAAAAGGGGGTTTGGGTTTTATTTCATTGAATGTTCTTCAAGAAAGGGGGGAACGTAAATCCCAAAGAAAATTTTTGCAATTGGTTTCCCATTACAAACTGTCTTGTTATCACGGGTTTTCCCCTTTAAACCTTCTTTTTTTCCCAACTGATATCCAGGGGTGGTGGGATCCCTCCCCTTGCATTTCACTACCCTGAGAGCCATTTACATTCGGGTTCACCCCCGGGTCGGCGGGTATTAAAAGGATTTTTCATTCCTGCCTCCACTCAAAAAAAAAGGGCCCGGGTTACATTTTCACTCGAAACAGCCAAAGAAACAAAAAAAACACTGCGGGCTTCTATAATCAAAAAACATCAAAAATTTGTGTGACTGGGGCCTAACAAAAAAGGAGCTTTTAAAAGGGGCCGAAAAATTTTTCCTCTGCACAGCTCGGGAGGAGTTTATACAAGATTTTGGATTCATTTTTTTTTTTGTAACATGAATGCAACCCCTGGGTTTTAAAAACAGCTTTTACATACTTTTGCAAAAGGGAAAACACAGTGACATTTAGGGGGGGGGGGGTAAACAGGGAAACCCCCAGAAAGAACAGGGGAGGGGGGAATGATGTAACCCCTTGGGTTTAAAAGAGACAACCAGCGGGGAGGGGAAGAAAGGGCCCCCTGAATTTTTTAAAATTTAAGGGGGCCCTGTAGAGCACTAAAACGGGCCCAAACTGACAAGCGATAAAACCCCTTTTAAAGTTCCCTTTTATCTAAAAAGCGTGCAACTTAGGGGGATAAATTTTTTTTTTTTATATTTTTAACCCCCTTAACAACCTCCCACTCTTTTTAAGGGCAGACAAATTGTTTTCCCCTTTTTGGCACCCTTCTTTAAAAAAGATGCGCTGCCTAAAAGGGGGGGTTTTGGGCAGTTTCGCCGCTGTGTAGTGAAAACTAACATCCCAGTTTCGGGTGAACAACGGGGCCCTGAAAGGGAAGCAAGCGTAAAAAACCACCCACAGCCGAACAGGAAAGGGGGAGCCGAAGCTGTAGGGGCCACCCCAGCCTAAACGGAAACGGGACCCTTAACTGGGAAAACCGCCCACCCAGCCTGAACAGGTGGGGGGGCATTAACTGACTGGGAAGACAGGCTTTGTGAAACATCCAAAGGGAAAAAAATATTTTTAAAGAAAACCCTTTCCCCAAAAATATTTTTTTGCCCCCCTGGCTGGGGACGAAAAAGGGTATGTCAGACCTGCTGTTTCCAGTGCTGGGCCCCTTTATTCTGTAAGGTGCTGTAGTTTTTTTTGTGTTTTTAAATGCCAGATCTGCAGTTTTCAGCCAGAAGATTTTCATTCAAAAGCCTTTTAAGAGAGGGGTTTTTTTTTAAACCCCCGGGCCCAAATTCGGGGGGTTTTTAGCCCCGCCCACCTAAAACTGATAACCAATTATTTTGAATAGGTAGAAAAAAGAGAAAAACTGCCCAGGGGGGGTGGAGCTAGCCTTGGGGGGTTTGGAGCAACCCACCGGCTCATGAAAAAAAAATTTGGGGGGAAAAAATGCTTTTAAAACGCTGCATCTTACAGAAAAAGGGGCCAGTGCTAAAAAACTGCGGGCCTGAAAACGGTTTTGTCCCTCCCCCTCAGAAAGGGGGGGCCCCAATCATGTGACGGGTTCCCCTTTTAAGCTTTTACACTAACTATAGTAAATATAAAGAAAAGAAAAAATTTTGGAACTTTTTTAAGCTTTTTTTTTTGCCTCTTTAAAATCCCCGCAGGTCGAACAAGAAAAAAACGTCGCAGGACGGCGAAGGACCCCTCCAGTGACGGTAACGTTTCCTCTTTAACAAAAAACCAAAGACTGTTTTTTGGGGTTAAGGATGCTACATAATCTTTCCCAAATTAAAAAAAAACCCCCAGTGCCCGATAAGAGTTTTTAAGGGGAAAAATGGGGGAAGTACTTTTAAATAGACAAGGACATATCCCCAAATTTACTTCTATCAAACAAAGTTTTTTTAAATGTGATGTCAATTAATGCTATTAAGAATGTTTTAAATTTTTTTGTAAATTTGTCTTGAAAAAAAAATTTTTTTAAAAAAACAAAAATAAAATTACTTTTATATGGCTGCTCTCTGTCTTCCTTGGGAGAGAGATAATTGAGTCATTCCGTTATACATGGTTAGCTCCATTGTCCCCGCAAACGCTTTTGGGGCCCTTTGGGTTTTAAAATCCCATCATGGACAAAACCCGCAAGGAGTTTGTGTGTACTTCTTGGGTTTCCTCCTATGTGCCCCACCCTTAGAGATCAGCCCGGGAAACTCAGCAAATAATTCCCCCTTGTTTTTTTGGGGCATGGGGTAGAAATAAAAAAATCTCCCCGCTTTCCCTTTTGTCATTGTAGAAACTGTTGTGTATTATTTCTGTGGGAACCCTCCCTTCCTGAGGACTCCTTTTCCCCCCTTGGAAAATAAAGTGTTTTTGTTGCCAAAAAACAAAAATGTTGAAATTTCAAAAATTTAAAGGTTTTTAAAACCCGAGAAAGGGGGCCTTTCCTTTCCATCACCCGTTTTTTGTCGGGAAAATATAACATGTTTTCCCCCAGTTTGTCAGTAATGTAGAAAGATCTACGTGTACTGTGGCTTTACCATTCTTTGGGCTCACTCCATTATCATCGCCGGTCTCTTGAAAAGAGAATGATGTCCATCTAGATTAGTAAGCTGTTTTAAAAGGGGGTTTGTATCACACATTGATTAAACCTTACCTCGTCCAAAGGTTTCTTTTTGGAAATAAATGTTTATTTGGCTTCCACAAAGGCTGCAGTGGGAAAGCCATGTCGTACTTTAGCAACCATGCGGGCAGCCTATCAGGGGGAGTTTCACACGGGGGTCTGTAGCTATGGCAACCAGTCTGGCGCCTATCAAAAAGTTTTGAACAGTCTGTAAAAAATGGCAACCAGTCCCTGGCAGCCTATCAGGAAGATAAAACAGGTCGAAAACATAGCAACTAGTGCTCAAAAGCCTATGGGAGAGCCCTGAACGGTCTTTAGCAAATAGCAACCTAGTAGCGAGGCACCCCAAAACCCAAGAGGGGTTATCAAGGAATATGGGGAAAATGGACAAAATTTTTCCCAAATGACTTTTTTTTTTAAAAGATTTTTAACATAAAATAAAAAATTTTTAAAGTGAGATGACCTTTTTTAAAAATCAAAAACGGGCCCTATTTACCTGCCTACCTAATACAAGGGGCCATATCTGCCTGCTTACCTACTAAAAGGGGTTCTATCTACTTACTTACCTACGAAAAGGGGCCCTATACAAAAGGGTGACTGTACCTACTTAATAGGAAGAGTTTGCCTACTTATCAGACAAATTTTTAAAAAGAACCAAACCCAAAAAGAGTCTTCTTATCCACCTGTCTAACCTGGGGGGGGTTCCCCAGATTAAGACAAAAACCCCTTTCCCGTTTAAAACCCGAAACATGTAAAGCTTGCCCCCCCTCACCCCGGAAGAATGGAGAGGTTTGTCAGCCGAATTTTGTATTTTAAGTCATTTTGGGCCCCTTTTTTTTGATTTTGTCCCGTGTCCGCTTTTAATCAATTTCCCAAATTTTCCATCAGCATTGCTAAATCCAAAAAAAAGCAGGAGCTATCCCAAAAAAGGAAACAAGTAAAAGGGATAAATTTCATGTCTTCCCGTTTTTTTTATCCACTCCTGCTTTTTGCTACCTAAAAACAGAAATCCTGAGGCAAACAAAGGACCAAAGCCAAACAAAACCACTCATTTCACCAAACATTCTTGTGCCCCCAATGTCCCCCTCCTCCAGGTCCGCCCCCCACCCCGGAAACCCTGTGGGAATAAAATTTTAGTTTGCCCCGTCCCAGTCCCCTATCAACAGATTTTGCGCATCTGTTTTCCCGGACCCTGAAGGCATGGAATGACATTGTTTCACCCAAGCCTGGCAACTGACAAATAACGTGGCCTCCCATAAAGGGCCTCAGCAAACAGCAGGGCACGCAAGACTTCCCTTGGCTGATATCCCAAAATTTAAATAAGGGAATACTCCGGGCCCTTGGATTATCAAGAATTAAATTTAAAGGGGTTTTTCCCTTTTTATAGAGGTTTTGCTCCAACATATTGGGGAGGCTGGAATTCCAAAAGATGGAAGGCCCTTTCTTTTTCCCGCCTATGTTGGGGGGGGCCGTTCTGTCCTGCAGCCCAAGGAAAAGTTGCTTGGCAGTGTAGGAAAAGGCTGAATTGGGATGCAAAGTTTCCTGCCATTTTTAAAATTTCCCTTTCAGATGGGGGGAAACCCTTTAAAACCAATTTTCAACCAGATTTTTAAACAAAATGCGCCATTTCAGGCAAAATGGCTCACCCTCCCCGGGGCAGGGACGGACACCTGTTCTTTTCCCCTTTTCTGCCACCAATTTTTTCCGGGTTTTCAGTTGTCGCAAGAAAGCCACAATCGATTTTTTCCTTTCATGACACGGAGCAGTTTCCCCCCCCTGTGTGACTTTGTTCGCCCATGAAAACCCAGGTGTAAACTGCTTTCACCACCGTGCCATGCAAAAGTGGTATTGGGGACACTAAGACTTATTGCGCAGTGAGGCTGAGGTGGTGGAAAAGGGGGGCGGACTTTGGCGCGGGGGTAAGCTTTTTAAAACGTGGGGAGAAAGGGGCGTTCCTGCCCAAGTTGCTGGTGTGTCGAGCAGGAAGCACATTCCCCCAGTGGGCTGTAAAGGGACATTGCTGTCCCACCGTAGTTACAGCTCCCCCGTCCACGCGTGCACTTTGGAAGACACACAGGGCCAAAGGGCTGGCCCCCCTTCTTTCATATATCTTTGCATGCTGGTCCCCCTTTTTTAACAAAAATGAAGCTTGGGGCCCCCCACCCCGCGGGCACAACCCCCTCAGTTCTCTGAAAAAGGGCAGGTTAACCACTTGAAAAAGGAGGGGCTGCATACCAAACTTGTACAGGAGCACGCACTTCTGAGTCAAGGTGGGTTGGACGCATACTCGTCTTTGGCAACGCCCGGTTCACTGCTGGCCCAGAGAGCGAGGAGCAGGACATGTGGACCCGGGAGATGATGGGAAAGACAGACAGCGCCTTCGGGGAGGGGGTGGAGCCTTTTTTTGGCTGAAAAGGTATGGTTGCGGGCAGGGGGACCCCCAAAAATTTAGACACTTTTTCCCAGCAAACTGGGTGGTACACTCAAATGTTGACGCAGGGTTGTGGGGTCAACATTTGTCCCTGCCACGCTTCACTTTTTCTCCCCCACAGATTCTAAACAGCCCTGGTTGCCTCCCCCGGTGTCTTTGGGAAAAAACTGCACACTCCGATAGGTATTTTACCACCAATGCTCCAGACTAAGCATGCGCTGCCTCGGTTAGCCCCCGTCTGCTACTTTCTATGGAAGGTGATTTTGGGCATCCTTGGGGTCTTGCCTTGCACTGCCCTTGCCCCCCCTCTGACTTGGGCCCACTACCGCTTGGGCTGCGCCGCTTCCCGGCCCCCAACAACTCCCCCCTTCTCCCAATTTCGATTGGGTCATCGTCAAGATTAGTTTTGCCTCAAAGGTTTGGTACAGAGCTTGACCACTCCAACAAAACCCCCGGCCCTCTCCAATCACTCTTGCCTGCCTAGCAAGAACAGTGGGTGTTGCCCCACCTCTTTGCTGCCCAGTAGTTTCTCACTGTCCTGAAACGTTAGTCCTCACTGTAAAGTGGGGCAAGCCCCAACACATAAGTTTCCAAATGGGGACTAGGTGGGTTTTTGGCACTAGGGCCCCTGACCTGCTCCCGGACCCTGCAAAAACGGGTTTTGTCTGAAAAAACCTGCTGACTTTGGGTGGAGTTTTCAGATTCATCTGGGAGGAAGTGGGATGATTCTGTCAACCATTCAACAACTGTTGGGGGTCAAAACATGGCAAATAGATGACACCGGGAGTTGTCCCTCGCAAAGCACACCCTGTGACTCCCCCACTGTGCTGTGACTTGTGCTGTCTGGGAAAAATTTTGGCCATTGCCCTCACTGTCACCTCTCGTCTAAAATACTGTTTAATTTGATGTGTTATAAACAAAACAAGTGTATTTTAAAGGTTTTTACTTTTTTAAATGAAAAATTTAAATCCTGGCATAGAGAACAAAATCTAAAAGACTGAATGGGTGAATGGAATGTGAATGTGAGAAATACACCACTGTTTTTTTTAAAGAGAGTTTACCCAATAAGTAAAAAAATTTTCCTTTGCCAAGACAGCAATATCCAAAAAAAAAAGACATGGGTTTAGGGAAAAATGTTATATGAACCACACACACACACTGTGTAGCTGAAAAGATTTCACCCCCCGTAATTCTAAAATGGAAGAGTGCAATCTAGTGCTGCTGCAGAAGACCGTTACATAAGAGCACAGTGGCAGAATTAACATGGCTCCCAATTTTTTTAGGGCTGTGACATCAAAACGGGTGGCTGCTGATTGGGTGCATGTCTGCACATTTTCATTGAGGGTGTTCCTTTCTTCCCCCCCATAGTTCTTTGCCCCATGTCACACCATGTGCTCGTGGCAATTTTAGATTCGTTACCAAGAATTGCCATGAAATTCAGCTTTGTTTATAATAGAACTTTTCCTGAAATTCAAAACAAATTCCACTTCGTCAGATTCAATTAGCTCATCCCTAGTGGTGATAATATGGCCCTTGTACTGACACCTGTAGAATATAGAGAGCATATCAATTAAACTGTTCAGCATAAACTCCAACAAAAACTAAACCCATAAAAAAATATCCCCACTGGGGTTCCTACATCCTCAGTGGACTCATTTATCCTCGTTGGGGCACATACATCCTCACTGGGAATGATACATCCTCACTGGGCTCATACATCCTCACTGGGCCTCATATAGTCTAAATGCGGGTCATACATCATCAAGGGGGCTCAAACATAGTCACAGGGGCTCGGACAGCCTCACTGGGTGTCAGACATCCTCACTGGGGCTCATATGTCCTCACTGGGGCTCAAACATCCTCACTGGGGCTCATATCTCCCCACTGGGTTCCTCCATCCTCAGTGGGCTCATACATCCTTACTGGGGCTCAAACATTCTCTCTGTGGCTCACACTTCCTTAATGGGGCTCATAAATCCTGACTAGGGATTACTCACTCTCACTGGGGCTCATACATGCTCACTTGGGGTCGCATATACTCATTGGGCCTCATACATCCTCACTGGTGTTCAAACATTGCCACTGTGGGTCGTACATATCTAATGGGAGTCATATATCCTCAATGGAGGTCATATATTCTCATTTAGGGTCATGCATCCTCACTGGGGGTTATACATGATCACTGAGGGTCATACATCATCACTGTGGCTAATACATACATACTCACTGGGGCTCATACATTCTCACCGAGGTTCATACACCCTCACTGCGGCTCATACATCCTCACTGGGGGTCATATACCCTCATTGGGGCTCATACTCTCTCAACGGGGGGCATATATCCTTATTGGGCTTATACATCCTCACTGGGGTTCATCCATCCACACTGGGGCTCAAACATACTCAGTTAAGCTCATACATCCTCACTGGGGTCACAAATCCTCATTGGGGTTCATAGATCCTCACTGGAGCTCATGCATTCTCAGTGGGGGTTCTACATCCTCACTGGGGCACATACATCCTCAGTGAGGGACATAGTTCCTCACTCTGCTCATACATCCTCAATGTTGGTCAAACATCCTTACTGTCCTCATTCATCCTCACGGTGACTCTTACACCCTCAGTGGGGCTCATACATCCTCAGTGGGGCTCATACATCCTCGCTGGGGTTCATTTATCCTCATTGGAGGTCCTACATCCTCAGTGGGCTCATACATTCTGAGTGGGCTCATACATCCTCACTGTGGCTCATACATCCTCACTGGGGCTCAATTGTTGTCTCTGTGGCTCATACACCCTTACTGGGGCTCTTAAATCCTCAGTGGGGCTCAAGCATTGCCACATGTAGGTCATACATATCCAATGGGAGTCATATATCCGCAATAGGGGTCATATATCTTCATTGAGGGTCATACATCCTTACTGGGGTCAGCATCCTCACTGGAGTCATACATGATCAGTGAGAGTCATGCATCCTCACTGTGGCTCATAGCTCCTCACAGGGCAAAAAGATCTTCACCGGGGGTCATGCACACTCATTGGGGATCATAAATCCTCAATGGGAGTCATTCATCCTCACTGGGGCTTATATATCCTTACTGGGGGGGGGGGGGTCATTTATTCTCACTGGGGTCATGCATCCTCAGTGGGGCTCATACATCCTCACTGGGGGTCATACATTCTTACTGGGAGTCATACACCCTTACTGGGCTCATACCCCCTCATTGGGATCATACATCTTCACTGAGGTTCATTCATCCTCACTTGGGCTCATACATCCTCACAGGGGCTTATTCATCATCATTGGAGCTCATACTTCATCACTGGGGGTCATTCAACCTCATTGGGGATATTTTACCCTCAGTGGGGCACATCCATCCTTACTGGGCTCCTACTTCCTCATTTGGGGGGTCATAATTCATTACTGGGGGTCTTACATCCTCACTGTGTGTCCTACATCCTTACTGGGGATTTTACCTCTTCCCTGTGGTTCATTCAAGCTCACTGGGGGGTCATACATCCTCACTGGGTGTCATACATCCTTACTGGGAATTGTACATCTTCCCTGTGGATCATACAACCTCACTGGGAGTTATACATCCTCACTGGGGGTCATACATCCTTACTGGGGGTCACATATCCTCAGTGGGCTCATACCTCCTAACTGGGGGTCATACATCCTCACTGTGGCTCATACATCCTCACTGGACTCAAGCTTCCTCACTGGGGCTCATACATTCTCACTGGACTCAAGCTTCCTCACTGGGGCTCATACATCCTCACTGGGGCTCATACATCATCAGTGGGATCACATATCCTCACTGGGGCTCATATATCCTCAATGAGGGTCCTACGTCCTCACTGTGCTCATACATCCTGACTTGGGTCATGCATCCTTACTGAGCTCATACATCCTCACTGTGGCTCATACAACCTCACTGGGCTTATCTATCCTCACTGTGGCTCATACATCCTCCTTGGGGGGTCAAACACTCTTACTGGGGGGCAAACATCCTCACTTGGGGGTATACATCCTCATTTGGCTCATACATCCACACTGGGGCGCATACATGCTCACTGGGGGATCTTACATGCTCACTGGGGGCTCATACATCCTCACTGGGGCTCATACATCCTCACTGGGGTTCATACATCCTCACTGGGGGCTCATACATCCTCACTGGGTGTCATACATCCTCACTGGGTGTCATATATCCTCACTGTGGCTCATACATCCTCAATGGGGGTTATACATTCTCACTGGGCTCATACATTCTCACTGGAAGTCATACATTCTCACTGGGGCTCATACATTCTCACTGGGGCTCATACATCCTCACTAGGGTCATATATCCTCACTAGGGTCATACATTCTCACTCTGGCTCATACATTCTCACTGGGTGTCACACATCCTCACTGGGCTAATACATTCTCACTGGGCTCATACATCCTCACTGGGCTCTTACATACTCACTTGGGCTTATTCATCATCAGTGGGGGCCATACATTCACAATGGGGGTCATTCACCATCAGTAGGGGTCATTCACCCTCCTTGGGGCTCATGCACCCTCACTGGGGGGCATAAATCCTTACTGGGATCCAATATCCTCATTACGATTCATACATCCTCACTGGGGGTCATACATCCTCACTGGGGCTCATACACCCTCATTTGGAATAACACATCCTCACTGGTTGCATACATCCTCATTGGGGTTCAGACATCCTCACTGGGTTCAGGCATCCTTACTGGGGCTCATGATCCTTACTGGGGCTCATACATCCTTAGTGAGCTCATACAACTTCACTAAGGTTCATAAATCCTCACTGGGAGTCCTGCATCCTCACTGAGGCCCATAAATCCACACTGGGGCTCAAACAACCTCACTAAGGCTCATACATCCTCATTCAGCTCATGCATCCTTACTGGGGCTCATACACCTGCACCGGGGTTCATCCACCCTCTCTGGGGGTTATGCATTCTCAATATGGCTCATACATACATACATCCTCAATGGGGTCATACATTCTCACCAAGGCTCATACATCCTCATTGGGCTCATACATTGTCATTGGGGCTCATTCATCCACACTGGGTGTCATACATCCTCAATTAGCTCCTACATCCTCACTGGGGGGTCATACATCCTCATTCGGGTTCATACATCATCACTGAGGGTCATACGTCCTCACTGGCACTCCTATATCCTCACTGGTACTCCTACATCCTTATTGGGGCTTCTTCGACCTCAAACATCCTCACATACTTCCTCAGTACTGTCATACCTCCTTGTGTCTTATATTTTGTTTTCTTTGGTTTTGTTTTTGATTTTCTTTCCTACTGATGTAACAATCTAGTAAAAGACTAGACTAGTAAAAATTATGTTTTAAGGCTACTTGTTTTTTATCTTGTCTCAATAGAGGCCTTGATTTGGGGCAGTGATCCTTCCATGCAGAATCTTCTGCAGGCAGCATTCGTGGAATCTTTTAAGACTCTTCAGGTGGCAACGGTTGGTAACCCAGGTGTCACTGTGTAGAAGGTTTTTTTTTCCTTACGAAATAGACCACCTCCCTCTGTCTCTCCACTGGATGTTGTCGTTATTGCCCATGGCATTTCAGGAGTTTAATGGCCAGGATCAAAGCTAACTCTGACCCCAGAAGATGTTCTGGAAATGCAGCTGTACATTACAGCCGGCTTGCTCTGCGAATAGTGTGAGCGCAGCCTCAATGCGCTCTGAGCACCATTTACAGCACCTGAAAGAGTGACCAACTTTTCCAGGAGGACTCCCATTTTTTCAGGAGTCTCCCAGCTGTTCTGGTAAAGTTGGCAAGTATAGTCTATAGATAGCAGCAAATATCAAGGTATTGTTGTCATAGAGAAGGTGCCCGCAACGCTGATGTAACGGAGCATGAGGGACATTAGTTTGCATCTATGGAGGTGTGTTTATTGAGGTTCTTATGGCAATAGGGATCATCTCCACAATTCAGATGCATTGGAGCAGCAGAGCTGTTAATTTGCTTATATGCAGCTGCATGTTTGGAGGGACTTATGGCAATAGGTACCATCACCGCAAATCAGATGCAGTGGAGTGGTTTCCACTATTCGTTCCTCTTATGGCACTGGTTTAAAGTAATTTGTTTGAGCCATGACACTTTGAGCACTCCACTATATCTAAATGGCAGGGATGCTCTCCATTGTTACAGCACCTCGAAATATGCAGCTGCACAAAGAGAGGGGAATATCCCCACCTCTAATACGTTCATGCTAAGGTGGCATTTATCATCAGCCTTCTCTCAGGTGAAGCCTTCGCCTGGGCCTCACCCCTCTGGAAGAGAGGGAACCCGCTGACAAGTCATCTAGAAGAATTTCTGAGCACCTTCCGCAAGATATTTAACCAACCTGGACACAACACCTCTGCTGCATCATCTCTGCTCCGTTTTAGAAAAGGCAACTCCACGGTGGGCAAATATGCTATGCAGTTCTGCACTTTGGCCCTCAGCTCGCTTGAAACAATGAGGCCCTCTTTATAAACTACCAACCTCCCTGGACGACCTCATTAGCCACCCAGATTGATATCTGCTTTGCAGAGAGAGAGCTAGAGCTTCACCAGCAGCCAGCATCCTCCTGGCCTTACAAGCCTCCATGCCTTGTACATGCATCCCCAAGTTTTCCTCACCCAGCACCCATTTCTCCACTAGATGAACCAATGCAGGTGGATCGTGTTCATCACTCATCAGAGGAACATACTCGTTGACACGGTCAGAACCTGTGTCTTTACTGTGGCAGTAACAGATATCTAAAAAACTGCCCAGTTAACCCAGCTGTGCCCTGGAAAACTCAGTGCCAAAGTTTTGTGGGTGAGGTGACCCTGAGCAATGATGCTTCCGTACCTCGTCTGACCACACTATTCACTCTCAGTTTTGATTCAGGTTCTACATTCCAAGTTCCTGCCATGCTGGACTCTGGTTCTTCTAAGAACTTTATCCATTTGTCTCTACTGGAAGAGGTCTGCCTGCCTGTCTGTCTCCTATCTGGAGAAACCGTTGCATTTATATCAATGGGGAGATTCTGAGAAAGCCTGTCCAGTTCTATACTAAGCTGCTGTCTCTCCAAGTTGGAAGTTCACACAAGGAAGACATTTCTTTCTGTGTCCTGTCCAATTCCTCTGCTTTGGTCCTGCTTGGTCGTCCATGGTTTCGGTTTCATTAACCCTCATTGGATTGGAAAATGGGTGAAGTTATCCAGTGGGGCGAGCATTGCCAGTCACACTGCTTTGAGCATACCCATCCAGTGCAACCCCGCCCACCCATTGTGGACCGCGGGCATGGCTGTGTCTCTGCTGTGATATCTGTCCCCACTGAATCCGCTGAAACATGGCAGCATTTGCCTCCGAGTGAGCCTATACCCAGTCCTGCACTTCGGCTGTCACCACAAGTGGCATGGTCTCCACCTATACCACCTTGTCCTGCTGATCACAGAGGATCCACCATATACCTGGCATTTCTAATCTCTGCTTTAGAGAAACTAACACCTGTATTTTATTAAAATCGGGAGAATCCCATAAATCTACTGATCTGTCAGGACAACCCCATAAAATATAGTAGATCGTGAAAACATATGAGAGCGAGTGGTTAGTACATTACAGAAACCAATAGATGAAGGTTAGAAACCAACGCCATAAAATAATTGCTGCTATCACAGTTATTTCTAAAAACTATCTGCAGTTCTCATGAAGTTACTCAGGTATAAAGGGTATGTTCACACGGTGTATTTTGGCGTATTGCAGCGTCAAAGTACACCCTGCAATTATGTCATGGACATACATGTTAAGAAAACTTTATCATATTCCTGTTGGTAAATTTCCAGAAACTAAAGATCTACAGACAATGAGCACAAGGTGAGTTACATTGGCCGTCAGCGCAGTTAACAGAGTGTGGAGCATTTATAGAATACAAGAAAGGATTGTACAGAATGGAGGTGGGGAAGATATGTGGAGAGTGGCATGGAGGATTATGTTGGGAGCGGTCAGGCTATGTACACCGAGACCGTTGAGGAGGACAGCAGTGATAGGCAAATGCTAATCGATGATGATGTAGTCGATCGCACTTGGGAGCCGGGTAAAGCAAGGGCTTCATCATCATCATCGGGAGAAGAGGGTGACAGCTTGCGTGTCAGGCAGCGGTACAGCTAGCAAGTTGGTAGTGTGACCAGGAGTCAGCAGGGTGGCAGCAGTGTGAGGATGGGAAGCCACGGGGAAGATCATTTGCTTCGCAGGTCCCTTCCGACCCAGAAAGTAGCAGCACAGGGGCTCACCGAGGCAATGGCAGTAGCAGTTAGTCAGTGTGGAGTGTTGGTGATAAAATTACCTACTCGGCGGTGTGGCAGTTCTTTGCCAAGACACCGGAGGAGCCGAACATGTTGTGGGGACTAGCGGTCACAGAGGTAGGCTCAAACGGGATGGTTGCAACCAAAAATATAGAGTTTTATTTTTGAAGCAAAACAAAACAGCAAAACAAACAGGCAGTCTTATTTCATAGGCTTACGTCAGCCGTTAAACATGCAGCACAAAACATAATAGATATTTCCAGCATCAAAAAGGCACACATGTTATACTCCACCGTGTGGCAGGTGAAGTCTCTGGAAAAGCAGAACTTCTCGGTCTAGTTCAGTGGTCTGTAGCAGGCTCTTCCTATCAGCACCATCTGGAGAAATGACTCCTGGATACCAATCAGTCCCAGGTTGACTCTCTCACCTGGTCTCTTCCTGCACAGGCTTTAAAGGCCTAGGGATACCGGTAAAGCCTGGACGGAGGGGTGAACGGCCTCCCACCCACGCTACAGCCGTTCAGGAAAAGCAGCCCAATAAAGCTGCACAGCAGCTATGCTAAAATACACAAACATAAGTAACCTATAGTTACTTATCTATACTGCTGACTTTTCCCCACAAGGTCCGGTTCCTTGGTGGCCCACTAGTGCACTTCTCTTGCTGCCATTCTGCTGTTGTGGAAAAGACCGGGCTGTCCCACTGGACCGGCCTCTCTGAAATCCCGGGAAAACTTCCCTACTGTTGCAGCATAATCCTAGGGACATACCTTCCATCCACTATCTTTCCTGCTAGTTGCTTACACTCCCCCCCTCTGCCAAGGCCAGGGGACTGGGCCCTTGAACCCACCAAACAGTGGAGCCTTGATAAGGCGTCAGCAGTGATATGCTGTTTCCCCGCCCTGTGTTCTACCACCAAATTTAAAATCCTGCATTTGCAGGAACCATCTTGAAAACCCTTGTGTTATTGCCCTTGTTTCGGTACATCCACTGTAACGGGGCATGATCTGTCACCAACCTGAATTTTCTACCTGCCAGATAATACCGTAAGGACTCTAAAGCCCACTTTATCGCCAGACACTCCCTTTCTACTATGGAATAGTTTCTTTCACAGGACGTGAGCTTCCTACTCAAATATGTAATGGGGGGCTCCTCCCCATTCACCTCCTGTGACATGACTGCGCCCAATCCCACCTCTGAGGCATCTGTCTGGATAACAAACTCTTAGTGAAGTCCGGGGCCACCAACACCGGCTGGCTACAGAGGGCTTTTTTCAGGGCCTGAAATGATTTCTCTGCCTCCTCAGACCATTTCACCATCACTGCCTTCCTCCCTTTTGTTAGGTCGGTCAGCGGGGCTGCAACTGAAGCGAAGTTCGGCACGAACCTGTGGTAGTAGCCGACTCTCCCCAGGAACGCTCTCACCTGCTTTTTTGTCAGGGGTTGTGGCCACCTCTGAATTGCCTCTACTTTGTTTTTTTTGGGGTCTTATTGTGCCCCTACCCACAATATACCCAAGTATCGGGCTTCTTCCAGCCCAAATGGCGCATTTTTCAGGGTTAGCTGTAAACCCTCCCTCCCTTAGTGAGCTGATTACTGCCTGTACTTTGCTGAGAGGGGACCCAGTCAGTACTGAAAATAACAATATCATCTAGATAGGCAGATGCGTACCGGGGTATGGGGTTTTAGAATTTTATCCTTTTGCCCTCTGAAATGTCGCTGGGGCCCCCTGTAACCCGAAAGGCATCCTGGTGTAGTGGAACAGCCCATCTGGAGTGGAGAAGGCAGTTGTCTCTTTGGCCTCTTCTGACATGGGAATCTGCCAGTAACCTTTAGTAAGGTCCAGGGTTGTTATGTACCTGGCTGACCCCCGTCTTTCAATCAGTTCATCGGGGCATCGGATAGGAATCCCACTTAGATACCTCATTGAGTCGGCGGAAATCGTTGCAGAACCGCCAAGTCCCATTTGGCTTAGGCACCAACAAAATGGGGCTAGACCACCCGATTTTGGACTCTTCAATGACGCCCAGGGCCAACATGCGCCTTACTTCCTCAGAGACTGCCTGTCTCCGAGCTTCTGGGATTCGGTAGGGTTTGACGTGAACTTTTACCCCAGGGTCTGTACATATCTCATGCTGTACCACATCTGTAGTGCCTGGAAGGTCAGTGAAGATGTCCCTGTTACGCTGTAACAACTCCCAGGCCTCCTGTCTTTGATGTTTGGACAGGGCGTCCCCTATGACAACCTCCCTGATATCTGAGGGTGCTTCCACTTGGGCTGTCAGGGACACTACTAGGGCCTCTCTATCCTGCCACGGCTTTATTAAATTTATGTGGTATAGTTGAAAAGGTTTTCTCTTCCCTGGCTGATGTATTTTATAATTTACCTCTCCAACTCTCTCTACCACTTCATAAGGTCCCTGCCATTTAGCCAGGAACTTACTCTCGACCGTGTGAACCAGGACCAATACGCGGTCCCCAGGTTTAAACTGCCTAACCCTAGCGGCCCTATTGTATACCCGGCTCTGTGACTCCTGTGCCCTCCGCAGGTGCTCCTTCACAATGGGCATTACTCGGCTGATGCGATCCTGCATCTGGGCGATGTGTTCTACAACACTTTTATAGGGGGTAGCCTCACTCTTCCATGTCTCTTTGGCGATGTCCAGCGGACCCCTAGGGTGTCTCCCATACAACAATTCAAACGGGGAGAATCCCGTGGAAGATTGAGGAACCTCTCTGATGGAGAATAGAAGGTATGGCAGCAAACAATCCCCGTGCCTCCCATCCTTTTCTACCACCTTTCTCAGCATCCCCTTCAGGGTTTTATTAAATCTTTCGACTAACCCGTCAGTTTGAGGATGATACACCGAGGTCCTCAGTTGTTTAATGTGCAGTAGTCTACACAGGTCCTTCATTACCCTAGACATGAAGGGTGTCCCCTGGTCTGTTAGGATTTCCTTTGGCAAACCCGTTCTAGAGAAGACCTGCATTAACTCTCGAGCAATACCCTTCGAGGACATGTTTCTTAAGGGAATGGCCTCTGGATACCTGGTAGCAGAATCTAGTATGACTAGAATGTACTGGTGGCCCCGAGCAGACTTGACTAATGGCCCTACGAGATCCATAGTGATTCGTTCGAATGGCACCTCGATAATGGGGAGGGGTACTAAAAGGGCTCCTGAAATGGGACATAGGAGCGGTTAGCTGGCACGTGGGGCAGGACTTACAGAAATTGGTAATGTCTTGATGACACCCGGGCCAGTAAAACTGTTTAAATACCCGCTCTTGTGTTTTCTCCGCCCCCAAGTGCCCCCCTAGCACATGACTGTGAGCTATATCCAGTACCATCCTCCTATAAGGTACAGGCACTAACAGTTGTTCCACAATTTCCCCTCGTATCTCTACAACCCGATACAGCAAATCATTCTGTACAGCAAAATGCGGAAATCTTTTCTCGGTGTCTGGCTCTTGCGGCACCTCATTTAGTACCGTTACCTGGTCCCATGCATTCTTTAGGGTGAGGTCTCGCAACTGAGTCGTGCCAAAGTTCTCACGTGACACCTCCAGGTCCGGTATATTTTGCTCAGAGGCGGACAACTCTTCCTCGCCTCCGCCAATACCGCTAAAAGGGAAGTTATGAGTATATCAGTGGTCACCCCTACCGCATCATATTGTACATCCTCCGCTAGGGGTACTGGACTGAGAGGTTGGGGACTTACGGCCCTCACAGCGTTCCTTTGGGGTTGTGACCACAGTTCCCAGAACAGGGGGAAGTCCCTTCCCAGGATTAGGGGATGTAGTAAGTCGGTTATGATGCCCACCTCATGGCTCAGAGTCCCGCACACAGTCTCAGTAGTCACTGTCGCCAGTGGGTAGTGTTTCGTGTCCCCATGAATGCAGACCACCCCCACCCGTTTTTCCGGGATAACAAGGTCATGCGGAATGGCAGCTCGCAAGAGGGTAACTAGGCTGCCAGAGTCAAACAGGGCCACCACACTGACCCCATTCACCTGGACACGGCATTCCTGAGGGCCTGGGTCTGGCAGGGGCAAAGCACTACAGGCAGGGTGAGCAAACATGGAGAGGCGACGGGTGGCACCACACTCCATAGGCTCCTCCTGCTGGGGACAGTGTGCTGCAATATGCCCCAATTGTTGGCACTTCCAACAGCGCACTTCTGCTCGGCCACCCAGGGGTTTTTAAGGGGTGAAAGTACCTTCTCTGGGCCCACCAACCTCTCTCTTCTGGGTGGACCACCCCGACTCTGTCTCCGGTCACGGTTCCCCTGGTCGTCGGCGGAGAAAGCTTTGACGCTTGACCCCAGATAGGACTCTGCAGTGGTGTACCGCTCCATGAGGGCAATCAGCTGGTCCAGGGGTCTTGGGGTCTCCCTGGGCAACCCAACGATGCAGCTCTCGTGGTAGTCCACTTGCGTAGCGGTCCATGACGATCCGGTCTACGATGGCGGATGGACTCAGCACCTCAGGTTGCAGCCACTTGCGCACAAGGTGTAGAAGATCAAACAGCTGGGAGCGGGGCGGCTTATGCTTCTCAAACCGCCAATCATGGACTCTGCGAGCCCGCACCGCTAGGGTGACTCCCAGCCTGGCCATAATCTCTGCCATAAGGAGGTCATAGTCCTTGGCTTGCTCTGTAGTGAGGTCAAAGTAGGCCTTCTGCGGCTCCCGACCAAATAGGGGCGCAGAAAATTCCGTCCACACGGCACCCGGGAGTTTCTCTCTTTCCGCCAACCTCTCAAACACTGCCAGATACGTCTCTATGTCATCATCAGGGGTCATCTTCTGCAGGGCGCGCTGCACTGCCTTTTTACTGTGCACGACCCCCGAAACCTCCTCCGTCCTCTGGGTAGAAACATTGACTCTGAATGCTGCAATCTGCTCCAGCAACAGATGGTTCGTTTCTTGCTGGTTGGCATTGGCCTGCACCAGGTGCTCGCACAGTTCCTCCATTGCTGTGGGCTGGTTAGGCAGTAATGTAGCAGCCTTCACCCAGGACATACAGTTCACAAAAAAACGTATATAAATTCCAAAACGTATGCTGCTGTTACCCTTAGCAAACAGTGCCCATAGCAACCTCCACCATATGTGGTGACTAGCGGTCACAGAGGTAGGCACAAACGGGATGGTTGCAACCAAAAATTTAGGGTTTTATTTTAGAAGCACAAAAAAACAGCAAAACAAACAGGCAGTCTTATGTCATAGGCTTACGTCAGCCGTTAAACATGCAGCACAAACATAATAGATATTTCCAGCATCAAAAAGGTACACATGTTATACTCCACAGTGTGGCAGGTGAAGTCTCTGGAAAGCAGACCGCCTCGGTCTAGTTCAGTGGTCTGTAGCAGGCTCCTTCCTGCTCAGCACCGTCTGGACTCTCTCACCTGGTCTCTTCCTGCACAGGCTTTAAAGGCCTAGGGATACCGGTAAAGCCTGGACCGGAGGGGTGAACGGCCTCCCACCCACGCTACAGCCGTTCAGAAAAAGCAGCCCAATAAAGCTGCACAGCAGCTATACTAAACTACACAAACATAAGTAACCTATGGTTACTTATCTATACTGCTGACTTTTCCCCACCAAGGTCCGGTTCCTTGGTGGCCCCACTAGTGCAGTTCTCTTGCTGCCATTCTGCTGTTGTGGAAAGACCGGGCTGTCCTACTGGACCGGCCTCTCTGAAATCCCTGGAACTTCCCTACTGTTTGCAGCATAATCCTAGGGACATACCTTCCATCTACTATCTTTCCTGCTAGTTGCTTACAATGTGTATATGTAGACTCTGTGGGCAGAAAGTGAAGCATGGCCAGGGACCTAATGTTGGCACCACGGCCCTATGTCAACATATGCAGAGTCACCATTAAGTGGCCTGGAAACATGTCTCAAATGTGGTGGTCCATACTCTCGCAGAAACATTAGCAGGACCCAGTGGCACACATGCCATTTCAGGCAGTCAAGGCTCCACCACATCTGCCGAAGGCAGCTGTTTGTGTTTCTCATCATTTACCAGTCCAGATGCTCCTGTTTCTCGCTATTCCTGGTGCCAGCAGTCGTTCACAGAGGCGATTGCCAAGAGACAGCATCATATGTCCAGCCAACCTAAGGCGCAGAAGCTGACCGTGCTCCTGTCCAAGTTAGTGGTATTACATTCCCTCCCTTTCCAAGTGGTTGACTCTGCACTGTTTAGAAAACTGATGGCTTGTGCCGAGCCGAGGTGGAGAGTCCCAAGCCATCATTTCTTTTTGAAAAGGGCAGTACCAGATCTGCACAAATATGTAGAACAGAAGGGGGACCAAAGGGTATAAGTCCTTTGGTCCTGTTGGTGTCTTCCAAAGTGCATGGCAGTGCGGAAGTTTGGAGCTGTAACTACAGTCAGGGAAGGTCCATATTCTTTATGGCCCACTGGGTGAATGTGCTTCCTGTCCAGCCACACCAGCAACTTGGACAGGAGACGCCGCTTTCTCCTCCACATTGTAAAACTGCTGATCCTGCGCCAATGTCTGCCTCTTCCTCCTCCACCACCTCAGCCTCCACAAGTCTAAGTGCTGCTCAATCATACCAGATGTGCAGGGCACAGCGGTGTCACACAGTTCTACACCTGGTTTGCCTGGGCAAACAAAGTCACACAAGGGAGGAACTGCTCCGCGTCATGAAAGACGAAATTGTGACTTTCTTCGCGACAACTGAAAATCGGAGCCATGGTGACAGAAAATGGAAAGAACATGGTGTCCGTACTGCACCGAGGAGGGCGGAGCCATGCGCCCTGCATGGCGAACGTGTTCAATTTGGTTGTTCAGTAAGAAAGTGTCCCACTTATGTTTTGTCTATATATCCCTGGCAGGCTCGAAACATAGGTCTCCACACGTATTCAACATATACTTCCAATAGTATATGAGCCACCTTCACAGCGTTTTTTGAAAAACATCAAACATTTATTTGCATGAACACACTATTAAAACCATGCTGACTTGAAAAATATTAAAATGGGATATATATACTTGCTGCCTTTCATCTCAGTGTTAAAGGTTCAGTTTCAGCATTAAGCTTATATGGTCGAAAAAGTCCGTATCCTTGTGAACGACACTGAACAGGTGAACTGCTTGGCAGCGTTCTAATAATCTTTTTGCCCTATACAAGGGCTAGCAGGGCGTTCACAGACGGGTCGGGTAGTCCTCAGTCAAGCGGCTGCAATAGCACGTGATTGCGAGTTTCGGGGAGATCCCCTCCCCTTTCTCAGAGCTCGTGCGTGGTCAAGCAAAGCTCTGGCTGCGTTAAAAACAACTAATTAAAAACATTATGTGGATAGTGAATCACAGAAGCGCCAAACAATGATACTCTTTTACAGGTAAACGCTTGTAATGCTTAAACACTTTCTTTATACCCTTTTGGAGAGGTCTAACTTTGTGTACAACAAAATAGAATGAATTGTAGGCCTTCTCTTTGGATGTTTACTTTTGGTAATTGTGTGTGATCGTCGCACCTAACCTTTTCTAGTATACACCATCGAAGTTCTGATACTCTGTGTCTAGCTGTAGCAAAATGTCTAGATACTGATGTTTCTCCGTAGTTTCTTTTTTCTTTCATTTCTTTCTTTGTATCCCTTTTCTCTACGTATTGTTTAATAAGGGATCTTTGTTCGTTAGTTATAACTTATATAGCTTGCTAGTTGATCCCTTGTAGAATCTTAGCACAGGGGCATTGAGCAATGGTATATTAACAGTATTGCTTTGGAGTATGGTAGCTTTTATACTACAGGAGTTCTTTCGAGTTAGGGGGGTTAATTGTTCTCCTCCTTATATTATGTTGAGCATGTATTTGACATTTTGGGAAGCAAATGTGTTTCTGCCCAATGTTAATTGCGTTTTAAGGTGCTTAGTTTATTGCCTGTCTGAACTAGTCCCTGCGATATTGCTTTGTATGTTGTCTGTTTATTAATTGTTTGTGCCAAGGTTTTCCTTTACGGTAGATCATATGTGGAGGGTTTTTAAACAAAGATCCATATTTCGGGTCAGTTTGTAACATTTTCCAGCGTTTTTTAATCACTTGTTTTACAATTCCTGCATGATGGTCATATGTAGAGAGGAAAATATAATTATTATCCTACTTTTTTGTTTTGGCTTTTAATAGTTTAGATCGAGGAATAGAAGATAGAAGAGTCAACAAGAACTTTCATATTTAGATGTTTTGGTCAAAAAAGAAAATGAAAATCTCACAATCGAACTTATATACAAAGAAAGATGCTGTCAACAGAATTTGAATTAGCATGTGCGTGCAAGTAAATATACATGCCCCTTAATGAAATTCAACAGGAAACCTTTAAATCACACGAGTTTATACGTACTGAAAAGAATTTGTTCTAGCAATAAAGATTAACATATTAATAAAGAAAAATTGATTCGAAAATTTTTGGATAGAGGGTACAAAAAGAAAGAATTAGAGGAAATAGCTGCCGTGGTATCTTCTATTCCTCGATCTGAGCTATTAAAAGCCAAAACAAAAAAGTAGGATAATAATTATATTTTCCTACTCTCTACATTATGTCAAAATCATGAGGAAATTGTAAAACAAGCGATGTAGATAAAACACCTGGTTAAGACTCATTTTAAGCAAACTGACCCGAAATATGGATCTTTGTTTAAAAACCCTCCACATATGATCTACCGTAAAGGAAAAACCTTGGGACAACAATTAATAACAGCAGACATAAAGAAGCAAAGATCGCAGGGACTAGTTCAGACAACACTTAAACCAATTAAATTGGGCACATTTGCCTGTCGCAAATGTAAAACTTGTCCTCAGCGATAATTAAAGGAGGAGTAAACAGATTTAATCCACCTATGAAACGTGTAACCTCCTGTAGGTTAAAAGGCTACCATATACTGCGAAAGCAATTACTGATAATATTACATGGGCTGAATTGGCCCCTGTGGCAAGATTAATTGTGGGTCAAATAGCAGTACGCTAGTAAAAGTTAGACTAAACGAACAAAGATCCCTTATTAAACAATACATAGAGAAAAGGGATACAAAAGAAAGAATATGTAGGAAAATGAGGGAAGAAAAAAGAAATACTACGGAGAGAACACATCAGTAGACTCCTAGGACATTGTTGCGTACAGCTACGAACACAGAGTAATCGAACTTGATGGTGTATACTAGAAAAGGTTAGGTGCGACGATCCACAGCAATTACAAAAGAAAGTATTACAAAGAGAAGCCTACTGGATTCATTATTTTGTGTCCATGGCTCCAAAGGGTATAAATGAAAGTTTTAGCTTGAAAGCTTACCTGTAGAAGATATCATTGTTTGCTGTGTTTTCCACATATGTTTTTAATTAGTTGTTTTTAAACGCAGGCAAGAGCTTGACCACGCATGCTTGAGAAAGGGCAAGGGGGATGCTCCCGCGAGGAAACATCGCAATGTCAATGACAATCTTCGAGTGTGGACTGTGGAACTTACCTGGACAGCTCTGTAACTCCCTGTCTAGCCCTACTGTAGATAGGGCTAAAAAGATTTATTATAAGCACTGGTCCAAGCAGTTTCACGTCTTGTTCAGTGTCGTTCAATAGGATACGGTGAACATATTACGACCATTTAGGACTTAGATGTATGAAATGTGCAAGCCTGTCAACACCGCTCGAGATGAAAAGGGCAGACATGCTATATAGTATCCCCAATTTTTTATATTTTTAAAGTCTAGCATTGGTTTTAATGTGTGTGTTTGACATGCAAATAAATGCTTGAGTTTTTGCTAAAAACGCTTGTGAATGGTGCTCAAAATACTGTTTTCGAGAGCAATTTGGTTGATTTAACAAGTTTGTCTCAAATGTCTGTTCCACCACCATCTGCAAAGGATCGTCCTAAAAAGGGCCACCTAGGAGAAGAGTTTGCGATGCCTTCAGCCATTCCACCACCACCAAGGACACCTACCTTGCGAGCGCAGCTGGCAGAATCGCGGTCCCTCCCTCAAGCAAATGCTGATATGCGACGTTTCCGCCATGGAATTCCACGCTCCTTGTGTTGGGACCGACCGCTGTCTATAACTCAGTGACAAGGGGCCATTAATTGATTTTTGTGAATGATAAAGCTAGAAATGAGTACTTTTACGTGTAATTTTGTGTCAGGCCAGTGGCTGTTGTCATGTCACAAAATGCTGTTTGCTACGGCCCTTTTGACGGCGGAGGACAAGTTATTTCGACCTAGACGCCTGAAACAGCAGGTGGTGTCTACTTGTACAGCACCCTGCCATCCCACATAGAAGATCCGCTGGATTAATTGTAAGCACAAATGGATTTGTGGCCTGGCCGTATCTTGCCAGTTTATTTGCACTGGAGAAGCTGTCCTGACGGGTCTCGTAGTGGTTGAGCGATGCCGAGCAGGTTGGTTCGCTGTGCGGAGGGGGCGGCATTAGCTACCACTAGGGTGAACCCTGCGTATACTCAGCCGAATTGGAGGAGACTCACCTTTTTCAAGATGAATCAGGCGTGGGTCGATGAGCCAGGATTTCCACAACACCAATGCCTTAAAGCATCTATTTATGATGCAGCAATGACGTCTCAATCAAAGCTTTGTGAAACTGGAGTTGGACTTATTCTGGCGACGGCTGAGCTACTAGTTCTGATGGCTGCCACCAGCACCTGATGACGACACATCTCGCTACTCGAGTCTTCTGCTTCATCTAACCACCACCATCGCTTTTATAACAAGGACTGTATTGCCTCCATCTCCCATCTTTACAGGCCCATTATTGTAGAACTTCTGCATGCTGTCATCACCTACTTCAGTCTGTCACTATTGTGTCGCCACTCTCCAGCCTGATGCTGCCTGCTGTCACCTCACCACTGTCTGTCAGTGTGCGCTCTGTGGCCTACTCGCTTGTGAAGCAACTCTCCACAATTTGTCGCATTTGTCAGCCCTGTGGCCATACTCATCTTGCTTAAGTTAGAGAACTCCACAGCACTCCCACATACTTCATGCGCAAAATAAGTGAACCAGAATTTATTTACTTCACCAATAAATTGTTCACTGTATTTTCATGAGTCTGTGGAGTGAACACGGGGTCGTTTCTCTAATTTAAGTATTATAAAGGATGGGGCTATCCCTTTCTGCTAAGAACCCCCGAGCAAGTCTATTTTCCAGGATGTGCACGGCTATTCGCATCCTTAATCTATCATATTGTGGCTGCCACCTCCTCAGTCGTGTCTCATTGTGCCACTTGTGGCTAGTCTCATGTTGCTGTCCACCTCCTCAATTGTCATTGTGCCATCTCTCACGAACTCATGCTGCTGCAGTATGCTTGCTCCACCTCTCACATCTTGTACTCATTGTGTCCACTCGTGCTCCTATCATGATGGCTGCCACCTCCACACAATTTTGTCATTGTGCCATATCTGCTGGTCTAATTCCGATGATGCTTGCGCACCTCACCAGATATTTGTCATTGTGCCACTCTGTGGCTTACTCATGGCTGCTGCCAAGTGACCACCTCTCAGTCTGGCCATGCTGCTATTTTCCATGAAGTACTGTTTTCACCTCACTGCCCACAATGTGTAACGGTTGTTGATGCGGGTAAAGCGAGTTTTAGTGGACCACTGGACCACTGCAGGGGCTTGCTCCGAGGGGGGCGTAATCTAAAGTGGCCATTCGGGTCATCTTCACAGAGTAATGGTTGGCCTGACCCCAAATGAAGCAACATGTGCTACTAGAGCTGTCCCCTAGACAGTTGGCAGTGCTGACCGACAAGGCCGAAGTGCCAAAGATAGGCACAAACAGGATATGGGAACAAGATAAAGCAGACTAGGAGTAGATATTGTGCTGTACAGAAAAGGACTACGGACAGGACTAAACAGTATGCGCAATAGGCAGAGAAGGTTAAACCTGAGAGTAAGGGGACAAAACCTTAGACTGACAGGACAAGACCAAGAAAACATATCAAGAGACTTAAGAAGGAGCTCAGGCGAAGAATCACAGGCAGCAAGCGCGAAAAGGCAAGGGAACTCACAGACTCCCGACAGTGAGACACAAGGAGAACCAAAACATAGCGACAACAAATTTTGAGGATACCACATTAACGACACAAACAGGACAGCGTGATGCACACGGATCTGCTACAAACAAGATCTCAGAGAAAAACACAGCAGCAACTAGACTACAACAAGACACAACCATGCAACCAAACTTGTACACAAAGGTATCAAGGCAGTGAGTATGCTGAACAGTGTGAGGAGAAGCAAGGCTTTCATAACCACACAGGTGGAAGGGGATTCGCAGAGGCAAGCCCAACCCGCACTGCACACTGTGGGAATAAAGGAGATGGCAAAGCATGTGGCCGCTGCCCTCTATAGAGGACAGGGAAAACAGTGGGCAGGCAGCCAAGATGGAGGAGCAGCATGGCCAGCATGGAAAGGCGCACAGCAAGCACAGGTAGGTAAGCAGCGGCTACAGGAGTGCTCACGGCGACAGCAGAGGCCGCAAGCTAAGGACAGGAACGCAGCGCGGACCGTGACAACCACTTTATGATATTAGCACTATGTTTGGTTTTACCCTTCTTTTAATTTGTTAGAAGGAATGAAAAAGGTTAAACACAAAGCTGATTGTGTCTTCGGAGAAGATGTTTAAGGCATTATGAATAATGTATCCTTTGTTGCATCCGGGATTGTTTGATGATTTGGTAGCCATCGCAAATAAGTAGGAGTGGAGATACAGAACACAGTAAGGACACGCAAATATCCCATTTTAGATCTTTCGTCTCTGTATATGGTCAAGACTCCTGTTTGTTTCGGCTTTAGCAAGTGACTAGATGGAATTTTGATTGACCAATTTGAAAGTGGACACGTGACGGATGAAAGGTTAGGGCAATAATGATCTGTGACTTCAATGTCAAAATTGTATCTGCTGACCACCCTCTGCACTCTTTTGGGGTGGGCGTATTATTGTATCTAGCGTTAAATACATGTGTGTGTGTGTGTGTGTCAATCTGTTGGAGAATATTCATCGCTTGATGTCGGTTGTAAGTAGGAGTGGAAACTCTCTAGCTATAGGCGGGATCTGGCTCGTCTGCTCAGTTCTTTTCTGTGGTGTGACATTTCCTTGTAAGGCTGTTCCCATCTTCAGTTATTTGGTTCAGTTTCTTCTTCCTGTTACTGCGCCCAGAGGAGTGGAAGTGTGAAGCGATCTCTAAGAGCGGCTGTTTAATTGTGCGATGTCATTGCTAAAACCCACTAGAATTGTATGAGAAGACCAAACCCACACTCTTTATTGCTATCTATGGAGCATGGCACAATGTTCTGAACAAAACACCCTACAGGCGTTTCACGCAGCCAGGAATCGCTGGTTTTTAACTGATTTTTGTTTTTTTGTGTGTGTGTGTGTGTGTGCGTGGGGAAAATTAAATTTGGGCTCGAGAAACAATTTTGGGGAGAAAGATTTGACGAATCAGCCATTCGATGTACATCTGCTTGATTTCCAGATGATGAGACCCCGGCAGTTTCAACCAGAGCTTTATCGTATTCGATGCACCATGTGCTGAGGATGACAATATGAATATTTCGAGAGTATGGCTGCTCTACATTGCTTGGAGAATTTGTGAAGGTCTCCTATGTCACTCTGAGGTCGAAGCTGCTTAGTCGCCGAGGGTGATTCGTGCTTAGGCTGAGCGGATTGAGAACGTGCCGTGTAACTACAAGTGCCAATAAGTCACATGTTTGGTCCGTTCTGCATCTCCAAGGGGCTACACCTCAATGGTGCTTCATATTGTTAACAACTGGAGCGTAGAGATCTGCGCCTCGTGTGTGAGTGTGTAGGAGCTCATCGCGCACTCGCTCGCACACTATATACAGTGTGTGTGTTCGAAAGTCTAGGTGGTAGAGGACGTATTTATCTCCCTCCCACAGATACATAAAAGGAGGCATTAGATTGGTAGGGCTAGAATAGTCACATGAGTTCTTTCTGGGATTGCTCTCTCTTTTTTTGGCCCAGCAAATTATTAGGGAGGAACTGCCTGAGATAAACCTGTATATTGAACCCTTTTATCATTTATGTCTGTTTGTGTAAAGACCTTATGTGTGATATTTGTCTTCTAGAAATATCTGAGTTCTAGAAAATGATAGAAGAACAGTTGGCCCGGGATGTTTATTCAGGATATATTTGACCTTGGGTCTGAAAGCTGTGAGAACGCATTGTGGTCTGTCTGTATTGTCTTAGCGTGGAAGCATCCTGACTCTCTTGGCCTGCAGGCTGTACTGGAAGAACTCTGTGAGAGAGGTAACATTGTGGGGAAGGTATATTGGGCTTTCCCCTAGTAAAGAGATGGGAAATAATGGAGTGTTGTGTCCCGCAAGTAGTGAAGTAAGGTATTTAGGGTCTCTGCTAGAAAGAGAGAAGTGTGTGAAAGACTGAGGTAGGTATTACAGGCTCCCTAAAAAAAATAATACTCACCTCTCTCCTCTCTCAGTTCCCCCACTTTCGAGTCTGGAACAGGCAACGTGACACCACTATGCTGTCTACGTCCTGCTATAGGCTTATGGACTAATAGAATTGGTGGAGCAAGGGTGTCACATAAAGAGTGTATCTGCACATGTGGTGCCATCCTGCCTCTATCTAGAGACAGTAATGGCCAAGCATTTGTTGTGGTAGAATAAAAGGGACCTGTGGGCCCTCTTAACCAAGGGTCTGGTATGAGTTCAATCCCTTTCCACGCCATAGGTTTCAAACATATGCGTTGGTTTTTTTTTAGCCCCGCCGCGGTAGCTTTTATACATGTAAAGCCACTGCGTAGCTTCCAGGGAGATAATCCACAGTGGATCCCGTGTTGGTTGCTCACCAGCTGGAGAGAGTCAAACCCGGTCCACTGGTGGCCTAGTGGGAATCTGTCGGATTTGCCGCAGGGTCTCTGTGTCTAGGTCACCATAGATCACCGACACCCCGTGGTGTTTCTCTCTACTGACGGCTGCAATGAGGTTCTTTGTTTCCTGTGTGCCAGTCTGACATCCGAGATTCCATCTCATTCATCCGCGTTGAGAATAAATCTTCAATGTCATCTCATTAAATCTTGTGGAAAGCAATGACCGATACTCTCAATAATACAGTACAGAGGTGACCCGATTCCTAGTAAGACCCACAGACATCTCCCTTGTATATACAGTGTACTGTTGTATCGACTGTCTGTACACATAGTAGTTGGGTGCTGAGCAGTTAAGAACCATGTGGCAGAACTGCGGGCAATGTGTGTTAAGCAGTCACAAGTGTTCTTTTATAAGCTTGGTTTTTCTCCTCGACCATACTATATGTTGGACAAGCCCCCAGTGTCAGATCATCCTGCTATGACTTGGGAACCTTTGTTTACTGTGATTGCCCTTAAGTTCTGCCCTCAGTCAAGATTGGTGGATCGTGTTACAGTTATGGCGGTGCCATCTTGTTTGTTCCTTTGTTGCCAGGTTTCCGATAATAAACTCCTCAAGCCTCGATGCCTCATTGCTTGGAGTATTGTGTTAAAGCCTCCTGCTCTACAGAAACTTGCTCTTCTAGTTAGTTTACCTCTCCCTTGCGGTTTACCCTGCAAAACTTTCTCATACCCTGCGGAACAGCTAATATTGTGCTTCTCCTAGACCTCGTTTGATTCCAGTCTTCATCTCTGCTGCCTCCTGCTCCAGTCTGCATTGTCTTTGCATCTGTGTTTAAACCAGTCTCACCATTGGATTCCAGTCTTATATCCACATTAGTATCGTGACGACCCAATGGCCACGCCATAATATAGTGCTCAGGCCAATATTGCCCTGACTATATCATGTGCCAGTCCTGACAGTGCTCTGAAGTATTATGCCCCGATGTACTGTGCCAGCCACAGTGCCCCGACATACAGTGCCAGTCACAGTGCCCTGACATATAGTGCTATCAGTGACTATTCCACAGCGTATGTGCGATCCTGACAATACAGTGCTATCGACCAATGGCCCGCAACATACGAGTATCAGGCACAGTGTGCCCCGGAGTCACCACAGTGTTGATGCACAGGGCTGAGACTCCGACGATACATTGTCAGCTACAGTGCCCCGACACACAGTGCTATCCACAGTCCCCCGACATACAGTGTCAGTCACAGTGCCCTGACATACAGTGCTATCCACAGTGCCCCGCCCCAGCAGCTCCCCACAGTCCCCCCGACATACATTGCACCCAATTTTCCCGAATATAGAAACATCCAGCTGTCCGAGCGGCTAAAGGGTGACAGCTATCTGATGCCGCTACCTTCTGGCTGTGTTAAGCTGTACAGTACATTTTATATCCCTTTTATACATATAATACAATGCTGCACATAAAAAATAAACGCTAAACAGGGGCCTCATGATTTGACATAAAGGGGAAGCGGGGGGTTTGGGTTTTTTTTCCCATTTTTTGCCTTTCCCCTGTCCGTGCCCTAACTCCTTTTTCACCCTTTTCTGTACAACGGCCGAAAATGCTTTTCAAATTTGGTTAAAATCTGTCATTTCTTTTGGGCTACACTGGTGGGAGACATACTGAAAAGCGGGCACCACTCCGCCCAAGCTGAAAGGTAAACCCTTTTAAATAACGACAAAAGGTGTACCGGGAAATTTGGCTGGAGGACGCTCTTCTGAAAGGGCCCGGGGGTTCAAAATTGTGGGGAAAGAAAAGAAACGAAACGAAAACAGAAACCGGCATTTTTCAGTTGACCCAAAATTTCCCAGTTTTTATAAATCCAATGTCACAAAACCACCTGCATTAATAAAAAAAATACATGTGTTTTCTTGCGCTTTTGATGTGGTTGAAAAACACAACAAAAACGCTACCTGTGGGCACGGCCCTAGAGTATTTTCACATAACATTTTCTGACACTGTTTTTGACTCGGATTCCATCCTCCAAACAGTGTAAAACATGGCTATAAAACGGCTCCAGTTCATTTAGATTGATTCCTATGTAAAAAACGCAAAAACATTCATACAACGCAGTTTTTACTCACTTATTTTCGCCACTGAAAAGTAAGTGATGACAATTCTTGAGTCGTTTTTGGTGAGTAAAATGCCCATAGGAAACAATGGAGAGCATCAAAACAGGGTTCCCAAAACATCCAAAAACCGCCCTGTGTCAGACCTTGAATGGCTGTAAAAACAAAGGAAAATGAGGCAGTTTTCAGAAGAGTGTTTAAACGCTTAAAAATAAGCATCCAACTCAGCCGTGTGAACAGACCCTAAGGCTTCATTCATACTTTTATATTACATAATAATACGGTCATCATAATATGGCTCTCCCTGCCTTCGAAAAGCCATAACTTTTTTATTTTTCCATCTACATAGATGTTTGAGAGTTTTTAATTCGGGACAAGAAGGACTTTCTAATGGTGTCATTCACCAAACCATAGAATATACTGGGAAGCTGAAAAAACATTCTAGGTGGGGTGAAGAAATGCACTTGCACCATGTTTGTAGGTGTTTTATTTTTACAACGTTCACTCTTCAGTAAAAATTATGTGTCATCTGTGTGCTGTTCCACCTAACTGGGACCCATTTATTACTTTATTCATTTTTTTTACATATTAATATATGCTTCATTTACTTTTCCCCTCGTGAGGTCACATCCTGTCTTGTCACATTGCTGCTGTATCTCTATCTTGTCCAGACAGGTTTGCACAGAGCTGATATAGTTTTTTTACCTCTATTTCCCTCTCTGTGTGTTACTCAAGAAAAAACAATAAACTACCCTGAACACATCCTTGCATACTCCTTACTGGATATCCACAGCTTTAAGGGGGTTTTTTTTTTCAATTCTGGTTTTAAATTTTGGTTTTTAATTCATCCACACTTAGAAAAGCCACCTTTTTTGGGGCCCCGGCGACCTGTCACAGTGACCACTAAGGATGGGTTTTACTAGCTGAAGTCCTTCAAAAATCAAATGTGAACAAGAAATGAGAGGGGTTAAGTCACCTAATTAGCAAAATGGGGGAGAATAGGAAACGAGATAACAAGGTGAACTACACTGGCTCCACACACCCAGCGCTGTTGGGGGGCCAGGGTGCGGTTTAGGCCTGTCGCCACTTTCCCGAGCCCCGCATGAAGGGGGGGGCAAAGGGCGCGGTGTAGGCGTTCCCGGGGGGACGCGCCACGTCAAAAAAAACCGAGGGAATACGTTGGGGAGTCGGCAAAGCGGGCCAGTGCACGCCGGCAGCGGCAACAGGCAGACCTGGTTTATTTTGGTCTAAATGCTCCGGCGGAGGCGTAGTGAAGCAGGATCGGAACATCGCGACAGAAATCTCGGTGCTCCGCTCCGTGCAGCAGGAGTAAGATTCCGAAAAAAAATCGCCTTTATAAAGGCGGAAAACAGTGTCAGAAAAGAGCTAAAACCTCAAAAATAAACATAATAAAAAAAAATTCACTTTCCAAAAATTTTAGAACGGCGCAATATCAAGAAATAGGATTTTGGAAATTGCCGGGAAATACAGTAATTTCAAATTCTGAAAGCTATTCTCATTGGTCGGCAGAAACCGGCCAATCAGAATAGGAGCGACAGTGAACCATTAAAACCTAGGGAGAACGTTGACCAATCAGAAATCAACGGCGGGACAGTTCACAATACAGTAAAAATGCAGAAAAGAGCTGATTGGTTGAGCTAGCAGGGGCTTGGGCTATCTCGGCCAATCAGACTAGGAGCGACAAAGACCCATTATCTCCTATGGAGAATTTTGAACCAATCATACTCCAAGGCGGGACAGTTCTAAATACAGTAAAAATGCTGCAAAGAGCTGTTTGGCTGAGCTAGCTGGGGCTTGGCTATCCCAGCCAATCACAGCGCGAGCTACCTCTCCCATTGTAGTCTATGGATAGATGGGCGCAATGCAATCTCGGCGCCCAGCCACGTGCGGCATGGACTATGAATAAAAAAATCATTTTTATTAATTGTAAAATATTATCAGATAAAGAGCTGAAACCTTCCTTAAAAATAAAGCAGTTAAATCACGAACAACGCGTTTTTTCGCCGAGCCCCGGCGCTACATAGGGAATTGCAATAGAGAAATTGCCGGGAAATACAGTAATTCAAATTCTGAAAGCTATTCTCATTGGTCGCAGAAGCCAGCCATCAGAATAGGAGCGACAAAGACCCATATATCCTATGGAGAAGTTTTGACCAATCAGAATAGGAGCACAGTGTCCCATTATATCCTATGGAGGAAAATTTGACCAATCAGAATAGGACGACGGGGACCCATTATAACCATGGAAAAAAATTTGGGGACCAATCATATTCAAAAGGCGGAACAGTTCAAAATTCGTAAAAAGGCAGAAACGACCTGATTGGTTGAAACGCCGGGGCTCTTTCCAGCTTAGCCAATCAAGCGCGAGCTACTTTCTCATAGAGTTCTATGGGAAAAGAAAATCAGAGCGAGCCCCTGTTATTGGCTAATTTAAAAAAGAGGCGCGGTTTATTTGGGACCATGGGAAAGAGCGAGCGACGCTCCTATGGGTTTTCTAATGCAATCTGAAATAAAAGTGTACATGGCCGAAATCAAATGATAAGACTACAGAAGTTGTCCCGATGTGTATATAAAACGAATGATAATATGGGGGGTACGGAAAAAAAATCAAAAATTTAATAAAATCATGTTTATTTCTTTATTTTCGTTATCCAAGGATCAATAGTATGGGTGCAACGAAAATAAAGAAATAAACCTGATTTTATTGATTTAATATTTTTTTTTCGTTACCATAATATTATTGTTCATTTTATATACACATCGGGACAACTTCTGTAGTGTTATAATTTGATTTCGGCCATGTACAGTTTTATTTCAGATTGCATTAGAAAACCCATAGGAGCAACGCTCGCTCTCCCATTGGTCCAAATAACCGCGCCTCTTTAAATTAGCCAATCACAGAGCTCGCTCTGATTTTCTTTTCCCCATAGAACTCTATGAGAAAGTAGCTCGCGCTCTGATTGGCTAAGCTGGAGGAGCCCCCGGCGTTTCAACCGATCAGGTCGTTTCTGCCTTTTTACTGTATTTTGAACTGTCCCACCTTTGAATATGATTGGTCAATTTTTCTCCATAGGTTAGAATGGGTCCCTGTTGCTCCTATTCTGATTGGTCAATTTTTCTCCATAGGTTAGACTTGGCCACTGTCGCTCCTATTCTGATTGGTTGGTTTTTATGCCGACCAATCAGAAGAGATTACACAATTTGAAGTTAGGTATTTACCGGGGAGTCTCTCTAGTGCAAGTCCCTATGTAGCTCCGGTCTCGGCGACAAACGCGTTGTTAGGGATTTAACTGATTTATTTTTAGAGAAGGTTTCAGGTCTTTATCTGATAATGTTTTACACTTAATAAAAATGATTTCTATATTTATACTTCATGCCGCACGGCGCTGGGTGCCGAGATTGCATTTCGCCGATCTCTTCATAGACTACAATGGGAGAAGTAGCTCGCGCTCTGATTGGCTGGGATAGCCAAGCCCCCGCTAGCTCAGCCAATCAGCTCTTTTCTGTCTTTTTACTGTATTTTGAATTATCCCGCCTTTGATTTTGATTAGTTCAAACTTCTCCATAGGCTATAATGGGTCCCTGTCGCTCCTTTTCTGATTGGCCGAGATAGCCAAACCCCCGCTAGCTCAGCCAATCAGCTCTTTTCTGCATTTTTACTGTATTTTATGCTGTCCCGCCTTTGATTCTGATTGGTCAATAGTTCTCCATAGGTTTTAATGGTTCACTGTCGTTCCTATTCTGATGGGCCGGTGTCTGCCGACCAATGAGAATAGCTTTCTGAATTTGAATTACTGTATTTCCCGGCAATTTCCAATATCCGAATTCTTGAATTAGGATATTGGAAAGTGATTTTGTTTTTTTGTAAATTTTTTTTTTATTAGGTTCAGCTCTTTTTCTGAGAATGTTGAACCCTTTATAAAGGCGATTTTTGATTCATACTCCGCACCGACATCTGGAATGATTTCTCGCTGTTCCAGCCTGTCTCGCATCGGAACTGATTTTCGGCGCAGTCCCTTCTGTGCCTAAGTCCCTTCTGCGCCCATGTCCCCGCACTGTGCCCCACACACACTGGTGAGGCGCAGGGAACTTTTGCCCGCATGTACGAGCGCACCGCCTCGGACGGCGAATCTTAGGCGCAGCGCCGCACAGCGCCCATGTCCCCGCACTGCGCCCCACACACTGGCGAGGCGCGGCGGACTTTTCCCCGCATGTATATGACTGCACTACCTCTGGCGCCGAATCCTAGGCGCAGCGCCGCACTGCGCCTCAGTCCCGCACTGCGCCTACCACACGGGCGAGGCGCGGCGGACTTTACCTAGTATGTATGAGCGAGCCCCGGCGCCGACATAAAACAGGCGCAGATTGCGCCGGAAAACTAGCGGAAAAGCGCGCCCCGACGTGGCGAGCTTCATACATGTCGCCCTAAGAGTCACAGAAAAAAAATTACAGACTAAAATAATTCATTCCATTCAATGGCTAACCAAAAACATGAGGATGGCATAGCTACAGCAGGTACAGCTGTAGCAGCTGCTATGGGGTCCCCGTGACACATAAGAAGACACCGGTATTGGGAATGGCACATGGTAACTGGTAGGAGCCCAATGTCACTTTTTTGCACCATGCAACATGTCATATATGTGGTTGCAGCAAGATCATCCCAACAGGGAACACGGAGGTTCAGCTGGCAGGGCTATAGTTAAAGGGGGTGCAGTGGTAGTAAGGGCTGCTATCAGTCATGTATTAACCATTTCAGGGTCTATGCAGGTAAATAAAATGGGGCTCCCACCCATTACTACTTCCTATTTTTAACATATCACTGGGCCCCTTTTTGATTAGGGCCCCTGACAGGAGTACTGCCCTATTGGCACCCGCGGCATTCCTTTTACAGTAGCCTGACCCCAAAACCAGCACAGGTGCCCCTATGGACCCTAAGAATAAAATTAGCAAGAAGAAATCAGTATTTGAAACAATATTTTAGTGAATAGGACATAGACTATCGCTGTCTTTTACTGCAGCATGACCCCAAAACCAGCACAGATGCCCTTATGGCCACTCCCAATAAAATTTGCATGAAGAAAATGGTTGACAGGGAGGCCCAGATGATGCTGCAACGCTGACAGTCGGGCCGAAGCAGTGTACGAATACTGGAAGTGTGAACTAAGACCTCAAGCCTTCCTCAGCAGACAGTCAAGACTTGGGTAGAGCTTCTGCCTATATGAGAGCGCTTGCCCCTCCGTATAAAATTCAAAAAAGCCTTAGGTAGCACCATTACATCCTTATATTTAAGCAACAATGGAATATTTTGCAAAGGATATTGTCACATTATGCCATAAACTCGTTGGGAATGGGCTCTAGGAGCTCAGGTTCCTTTCCATGAGTGATGAAGTGAGCTTCACTTGGAAACGCTGGCTGATGCTCCAGTTCCACCCAGGTGCCCTTCTCCTTCGCTTCCTTTTTGTTCCTATCGTTTTACTTGACACGCTGGAGGAAACTCTCTGCTCTTGGAGTGGTAAATGTGCTCCACACGGACGTTGATTCTTTTGCCAAGGATTTTACCCTTGAGTTGCTTGTTCACAATTATATCTACAGCATGCTGTGTAACATTGTAGATCCTGCTAGTCTTGCCATGATAGCATTTATGTGGCATGCCTTTTTGTATGGTGCTCATACCTTTAATGTACACAATGTCGCCTTTCTTGTAGATGTATAGCCTACATGTATGTTGACAAAGTCACAACTCCAAGTTTATGGAAGGGTCTGGCAAACATATACCGTGATTGTGTTTGTCATTTTTGCACCTTAAAAATGGCGAGTCCAACCAAAAAAAAAGGAACCAGCTTCCTTCTGCTCCTCCGAGGACATCAGCGATCGGGCGTCAGAGCAGACAAAATCATCCTCTTTAGCCTCTTGATGTTTTGAAATGCCTTCTGGCCCCATCCGCATTGTGTCATCAAAGAACTCTTCAGAATATTGATTATTCAGTGGGGTCTGTTTATTGGGTGACTTTTGGCCCGTCTTTGCTTCAGTTTGGACTGATGATGACCATATTTTTGGCCGTGACTGAGAGGATCAGTTAAAACCACTGGATGCAGGGTGTGTTAACCACTGAAGAACAGATTGGTGCCGCTCTTCAGAAATGAGATGCACAGGGAACCGAACAAGCGATGACAGGCCATTTTCAAAAATATAAATATTAAAAAGGTCTAGTAGATTTTTTCACAGTCTCTTATTGAAGAGCTATACTCCAAAGACAGCAAATCACAAGAGTTCTTAAATCCCTATAATTTCCAACTGGCAACTAGGATTAGAGACAGAATTGTTTCTATGGAATAGCTGTGAAATAGAGTCTTATGGAAGAACCCTGTCTTGTATACTGACTGTCCCTCCAAAACTGCAGTAAGGACCTGAAAAGATAAGGACTGCGTAGCAATATTAGGTACGGTGGTAGCAGCTGCTACGGGGTCCCTTTTATACGTAAGAAGATGCCGGAATTGGAAATGGCATATGGTAACTGGCAGGAGCCCCCTATACATTTTTTCACCAGGCCCCAAGAACATGTCATATATGTGGTGGCAGCAAGAACATCCCAATGGGGAACACGGAGGTTCAGCTGGCAGGGCCACAGTTAGAGTGGGTGCAGTAGTAGCAAGGGCTGCCATCAGTTTATTTGAATAGGACCTTGACTATTGCTGTCTTTTACAGTAGCATGACCCCAAAAGCAGCAAAAATGACCTTTTCAACACTTTATAAAATTAGCAAGAAGAAAAGAGGTTTTTAAACAAGATTTTTTGGACCTTGACTAATGCTGTCTTTTACAGCAGCATGACCCTAGGGGAAAGCCGGATACGTTTGTCAGTTATCACTTCGCCAGCTGTGCTGAAGGTGCGTTCTGAGATAATGCTAGCTGCTGTGCAGGATAACACTTCTGATTTCTGCCCTCTGTCTGATTTCTGCCCTGCCCTGCCTAACGATTGCCACAGGTCACCCATTAGGCTTCTGCCACACTGCCTGCTGCTGATGCTGCGGCTAATTGCCACTCTACTGCTGGCATGTTGCCGACATTGTTCCATCATGACATTAGAATGTGAAGAAGATGCAACAGATGTCTACAGTTGGACAATGAGCACTGTCTCAAATTCCTGCATTCTACTGTTAATGTGTGTGGGTGGAAGGAAATTGCTAACTTTCAATTTATAATGTGGATAAAGGAGGGTGGTCACCCAGTAACTGCTGTTCATTTTGATTGTTTTGATATGTGGATCATGTTGCAAGTAATGTAGCATCCAAGTGCTCATGTGTGAGATGCTGCCAGGATTTCCAAACATTCTAGGTCGAGGGGCATTAACTAGATCTTCCTCCTCTTCCTCCTCCTCAAATCTGTGCCAACCTCTTACCACTGCAGGGACATTGGTACCATCGGTGTCCAGCCTTGCCTCATCATCAGAGATCTTTCACCTGCCTCCACTCTCTATGGCTCAACACTCCGAGGTCCGCACCACTGCTTGTCAGGCTATGCGCCACTTCATACTGCATGATGGCATTACACTGCTGCCACAGTCACTGGAGCATGTGGAGGGTGGAATTCCAGCGTGTTGCCACAGCAGCAATGAGATGGTTGACGGGGAGGCCAAGATGACGCTGCAGTGCTGCCAGTTGGGCAGAAGCAAGGTGCGAACGCCGGAAGTGTGAGCTAAGACCTCAAGCCTTCCTCAGCAGACAGTCAAGATCCAGATATCGCTTGAGAAATTTCTGCACAACCAGGTTCATGACGTGTGCCAAGCAAGGGATGTGTGTAAGTCTACCGATCTTAAGGGCAGCAAGGAGATTTTTCCCGTTGTTCTTAGCACCCAGCCACTGGTCAGTCTGTGCAGAGCCATTCACTGCTCTTGACCTGTGTGTTGACAGTCGCCAAGGCACATTAATTTCAACATGGCCTGGTTTCTTTTGACACCTGATGCTACCCGTGGAGCTTGGGGATCTGGAACCTGCACCTTCCCAGCAGTGTGGAAGAGTGTCCGCCGAGACCCACCATTATCACCAGAGACATCCACCCAACTCACCTGGTGAGCAGTCAGTGAGATGTAATGCCCTCGAACGTGCTTACTGGTCCATGTGTTTGTAGTGAGATGGACACATGGAGGATGTACTGGAGATTTTATCTGACATTTTACTGGCTAGGGCAGGGACGGCTTTTCGGGAAAAGAAATGCCTGCTCGGCATCTGGTATTGGGGGCATTCCAGGACCATGACGTGGTGGAATCCATCTGTGTCCACCAGTTGGAAAGGCAACATTTCCAAGGCCAAAAGCCTGGCAATGTCGACATTCAGGCTCTTGGCTTTGGGATGGTTGAGGTGAAAGCGTTTCTTCTACTTCCACACCTGGTACACAGAAGGCTGGCTGCCAGGCTGGCCACTGTACGGCATGCAGGTAAAACTGGAGGAAAGAGAAGGGGAAGACTGTGTCTCTGGTGGTGGTGGTGGGTATTCGGACGACCGTGTCTGGAACTGGGGATGGTGTGTGCTCATGCCGCTCTGGCACATGGGTAGTAGAGGACTGATTGGTCTTGGAAGTGGCAGAGGAGGAGGAGACAGAGGATGTCACAGTGGTTGGAAGCCCAGGACCTGTGTGGCCTTTTTTCTCCAATTGATTCCTGCACATGCTTTAGATGCATGTGCCTATTCATATTCATGGTGGTTAAACTCTTTAGATTCTTTCCTTTACTGACATGTTGATGGCAACTCCGGCATTTGACGTCGGTTGGCGATTCTGAGGCTTGATTGAAAAAGACCCAAGCTTCACAGCTCCTGTACCTCTTGCACGGTGAAAACCTAGTTATGGTGTTCCCACTGCCACCACTGACCACGGCTGGTGGGTTAATGTCAATGGACTTGTGTGACTGTCCTCTCCCTTTCTGAGGCCAGACCCTCACTGACACTACTCCATCATCTTCCTCCTCCACTGATGAGGCGCTCTCAAGTAACTGCTGCTGAAACGACCACGTTGGATCCGCAATGTCATTATCAAGATCATCATCACAGGTTATTTCCTGGTCCTGACAGTCTACATCCAGTATTTATGCTGATGGACCAGCTTCCTTCTCTAAGGGCATCAGTGATTGGGCGTGAGAGAAGACAAAATCATCCTCTTTGGCCTCTTGATCTTTTGAGATTGCTTCTGACCCCAAATGTATTCTGTCATCATTGAGGTCTTTAGGATATTGATTATCCACAGTGGTCTGTTCATTGGTTGACATTTGGGCTGTGTTTGCTTCAAATTGGACTGATGCTGACGATGATGATGACATTTGTGGCCATGACTGATAGGAGAAGGAAGTAAAACTGCTGGATGCAGGTTGTGTTAACCACTGAAGAACAGATTGGCGATGCTCTTTATTATTGAGTTTCACAGGGAAGTGACCGAGCGATGACAGGCCTATCAGTCCTGCAACTGATGATGTGCTCGCTTGTGTGTTGGCCGGAGAACTGAAGGAACGCACTGTCTCATACCACTACCTCCACATCGTACCCCCTCGTTGCTCGCTTACCACCTCTAGTTCGCTCCATGTCCAGAAAGATAAATATTAAAAAGGTCAAGATGTGTTTACAGTCTCTTATTTGTTTACAGCTCATAGCATCACATGGCCTCCAGTACCACCTGCATGCTGATGACACCCAACTCTACATCTCCGGCCCAGACATTAACTCTCTACTGTCCCGGATCCCAGACTGCCTGTCATCCATATCTTCCTTCTTCTCCTCCCGTCTCCTAAAACTTAATGTAGAGAAAACTGAATTAATTATCTTCCTACCGTCGCACTCCATCCCCACCCCTGATCTCTCTATCATAGTCAATGGCTCTACACTTTCACCGGTCCCGCAAGTCCGCTGCCTTGGGATAACACTCGACTCCGCTTTGTCCTTCAAACCCCAAATCCAAACCCTTACCTCCACCTGCCGCCTCCACCTGAAAAACATCTCTCGCATCCGCTCATTCCTTAACCCTGTCACTACAAAAATGCTTGTCCACGCCCTTGTCATCTTCCGCCTCGACTACTGCAGCATCCTTCTCTGCGGCCTCCCATCTAACACTCTTGCTCCCCTTCAACCCATTCTCAACTCTGCTGCCAGTCTTATCCACCTCTCTCCTCGCTACTCCCCTGCCTCTCCCCTCTGCCAAACCCTGCACTGGCTACCCATTGCCCAGCGCATTAATTTCAAGTTCTACCATGACCTACAAGGCTCTCCATAACCTCTCCCCTCCATACATCTCTGCTCTAATCTCCAGATACTCCCCCTCACGCAACCTCTGCTCCTCACAGGACCTTCTTCTCCGTTCTCCTCTTGTCACCTCCTCACACAACCGTCTCCAAGATTTCTCTCATGCCTCCCCCATACTCTGGAACACGCTGCCCCAACACATCAGACTCTCACCAACTTTCACCAGCTTCAAAAGCAACCTGAAAACCCACTTCTTCAGGATAGTCTACAACCTAGAATAACCCCGCTGTCACTACACCCCACAAACATGTCTGCCCCTCACCTTCTGTCTCTTTCCCCTTTCCTTGTAGATTGAAAGCCTTCGCGGGCAGGACCCTCTCTCCCTCTGTACCTGCTGTTAGTCAGAGATTGTCACTATTGTAAATGTTTGACTTATGTTATGTATGTAACCCCCTGAATGTACAGCGCCCTTGAATACATGGCGCTATAAAATAAATAATAATAATAATTTAAGAACTGTACTCCAAAGAAAGCAAATCACAAGTGTTCTTAAATTCCTATAATTTCCAACTGGCAACTAGGATTAGAAACAGAATTGTTTCTATCGAATATCTGTGAAATGCGGTCTTAATGGAAGAACTCTAATACCAAATCAACAGTGTTCTTGCTTCAGTCCTTGTAACTTACAACAGCCTAGTAGGACTAGCAATAGAAATTTTTCTATGGCATATCTATGAAATGGGGCGTTATGCGACAACTGACAACCAGGAGTAGATATAGAATTTTTTCTATGGAAAATCTATGAAATGTGGTCTAATGCGACAGACAACAAAGATTAGAAATATGATTTTTTTCTATAGAATATCTGTGAAATGGGGTCTTATGTCTTTTACACCAGCTAACCCTCCAAAAAAACTGCATGAAAATTTTGGGCACAGAATGAAAGTATCTGTAAAAAAACAGGGTGTCACAGCGATTTCTTTTTAGGGCAGATTTCCTTACAGTGTCCCGTACACAGGCTGTCCATATACAACTGCAGCAAAAACATTGTGGCCACAGAATTACATTTTCTGCAATAAACCAGTATATCCCAGTGATTTCTTTTGAGAGATTTCCATAACAGTGTCTTCTGCAAAAGCTTCCCCCAAAACCAAGCTGCTCCCCCTCAGAATCTGCAGCAATGAACTTTGGGGCAATGCAGAGATACAGTATGCAGCTATATCAAAATCTCACTACTACTGTCTAGGATTCCCTAGTCTTTCTGTACCCCTAACCTAACTAATCTATCTAGCAGTTTTTCTTTTTGCTGGGAAATGGTGTCTATCTGCTTTTAAAAAGCACAACAGAGAGAGAGCAATGCGTTCTGTTCACAGTCTGCAATCTGGTGGCTGCCAGCAGAAAGTACAGTGACATAGATAAAACAGTGTCATTTGATTTAAGCATCCAATGAGATCCCTACACCCCCCACTGGTGATGTTGTAGACCCCGTCTGTGCTCTGCACTGATTGACTGGCCGCCAAAAGTACAGGAAGCAGCGAAAATGGTGCGATCTGAACCCGTGACCACGATTGTTGATATGATTTTAACCCCTTAAGGACCCGGCATTTTTTTTTTTGGGTGACAAGTTCATTTTTCCCTCCTCGCCTTCTGAAAGCCATAACTTTTTTATTTTTCCACTTACATAGACACATGAGAGCTTTTATTTTGCGGGACAAGATGTGCTTTCTAATGGTGTTATTCACTGTACTAAAGAATATACTGGGAAACCGCAAAAGATTTCCAAGTGGGACAAATTGTGAAAAAAACTTATTTTCGCCATGTTTCTGGGTGTTTTGCTTTAACAGCGTTCAATCTTCAGTAAATATAATGTGTTCTCTGTATTCTGCAAGTTGATACGAATCCGGCAATACCAAACATGTAGGGTTTCCGTTATTTTTTGTTACCGTAACAAAATTCTAAACATTTTCTATTTTTGAAATTTGCGCCACGGCGGCATTTTGTGGGACCAATAACTTTTTTGTACTAACACCTATGGACGTCAGTGAGGGGGCATTTTTTGCAGGCTGAAGTGTACTTTTAATCGCTAGCAGTTTGGAATGCAAGCAACTTTTTTGATCACTTTATTAAATTTTTTGGGTGACGTAAAATGACCAAAAAACGCAATTTTGGCGTTTGGAATTTTTTTTCTTCTACTGTGTTCAGCGTACGGGATAAATGATGTTATATTTTTATAGATCTGACTTCTTTGGACGCGGCGATACCAAATATGTGTAACTTTTTTATTATTTTAATGATTTTATTTGTAAAATGGGGAAAGGGGGAGGATTTCAACTTTAATACTTTTTTTTGTACTTTAAAACTTTATTTATTTATTTATTTTACTGTAACATTTAGTACCCCTATGGTGCTTGACCACTAGGGGGGCGCGATTGTTAATACAGCCTAATGCATTGCATAGGCAATGCATTAGGGTGTACAAAGATGGCGGTTTCCCCACTTCCTGTCTACGGCCGGAAGTGGGGCAAACCGGCAAATGTAAGTGACGGGAGCCTTCACAGGGCTCCCCACCACCGTGTCCGGTCGTCGGATGATGCCGATGACTGTAACGTTCGGTGCGCGGCACTGATCGTCGTTCAGTCAGACGCCGCAGCCATCTTTGCCGCGGTGTCTAACGTGTTAAACAGCGCCATCGGGTGGAGCCACCCACCGGCGCTGTCACCGATTAGCCGATAACAACCGGTGGCTATGCGGGGGGGGGGTCGCGGAGAGATCCCCCTGCAAAGCCCCTTAGCGGCCCTGGGTCGTTAATGGGTTAAAGGAAAAGATCAGATCGAATTGAGATCGTGGAAAACGTGAAAATAGGCTTGATTTAATCTTTTCTCAATTAAATCGCTTATCTCTGCTCTTGATCAGTTGATCATCAGTAGCTGTGATGCCTCTACAAAGGCAGAACTTTTGCCAGTTTTCTGGTTTGGCAAAATCAGGCATGTGCTGCCACAATTGCAAGGAAGAAAGACATCAACAATGACCTTAGAGAAGCAATTGTTGCTGCCCATCAATCTGGAAAGGGTTATTTTCAAACAATTTCAAGTATTCTTGTCTACAGTGAAAAAGATAATTCATACGTGGAAAAGATTCAGGACAGCTGACAATCTCCCTAGTGGTGAATATCACAGCAAATTCATCCCAAGGTCGGATTGTACAATGATCAGGGAAAATGCAAAAAAAAAAAAAGTTTATGACAGCACAATTTGAAAAAGATTGGACAAGTATGGCTTGTTTGGAAAGTTTACAAGAAAAATCCTCTTCTTTTATAAAAGAACATGCCAGCATAGCTTCAGTTTGTAACATTACTTAGGACAAAACTCAAAATTTCTGGAACATTGTTCTTTGGACAGTCGAGACCAGAGTGATGGCGTCACATGTGGGGAGAACCAAATACAACATATCAGCAAAAACCTGTCATATCCACTGTCATGCAGAATGGCAGAGGGGAGATGATTTGGGCTTATTTTGCTGCTACAGGACCTAGGCAACATGTAGTCATTTAGTCAACCATGAACTTCGCCATATATCAACATATTGTAGAGGAAATCTGAGTAAACACACACTTTTAGCCACAGGTTAACTTAGATTAGTAGAGCCCAATTGCTGCCTCAGTCAAGGAATCTCCTCAATCTTCCCCCTTCAGCTCACAAACAATACACCCAGAGGCTTATATTGCACAATTCAGTGGTAATTTTTACTTGGATTAATGTACACGCTTGCTGTATATCTTGTGGACACAACGTCCTAACACAGTCTATAGTAGTGAATGTACAAAAAATATGGGCAATACTTAGCTGCTACAGAGCTTATCCTGCAATGGTAGCGATTCCAGCAGCAGCTGACACAGAAGCGTCCTCACTCCACGCCACCCAGCGAGCTTTCGGAACACACGGGTTCCTTCATCAGGCATGTGTGTTCCGAAAGCTCGCTGGGTGGCGTGGAGTGAGGACGCTTCTGTGTCAGCTGCTGCTGGAATTGCAACCATTGCAGGATAAGCTGTGTAGCAGCTAAGTATTGCCCATATTCTTTGTACATTCACTACGATAGACTGTGTTAGGACGTTGTGTCCACAAGATATACAGCAAGCGTGTACATTAATCCAAGTAAAAATTACTACTGAATTGTGCAATATAAGCCTCTGGGTGTATTGTTTGTGAGGGAAATCTGAGGCCATCTATCAACAGTTAAAGATTGACCAAAACTGGGTCATGAACAGGACAATGATCCCAAGAGCATCAGTTAATCTACAACAGCATGGCTGATAAAGAAAATAAAAGGGTTGCAATAGCTTAAAGTCCAGACCTCAACCCAAGTGAAATGTGAAGGTGGGACTTTAAGAGAGGTGTGAAGGAATGTTCACAGATAGTGTAGCTCAAATAGCTCCCTGTTCTAATTGGCTAAAGTTGCACCGTGGTATTCGTGTTTGTGACATCACAAACCTGAATCCCTCAAAGTATATGGGCGAAGAACTCAAACCCTGACTCTAACCTTAAAATGTAACTATATGTTCTGAGCTTGAACTATAATAAGCGCTTGATCAGACTGGTGGACTATGGACCCCCTGTAACCATAAGCGATCATTTACCACCTGATTGTGCAATGAAAAAGTTTACCTGTGTTCAAATGGTTACAAGCATTCATAAAAATTGTGTTTTACATGGAGCGCCTTATTTATTTTATGTCTTATTTATTATGTGTTTTATTTATTCTGTGTTTCAGACAGTTTTTATCAATATGTTGAAAGTTATGTAATATGTCTAAAAAGGGGTGTGTGGCAAACAGGAGATCTAAACAGCACCAAATTTACTAAAGATGTCTGTAATTTTATCAACAAAATATTTCATTTTTCTTCTTATTTTCTCCTTTATTTTCCTATTTTCTACAGACGTCCAGAACCGTCACAAGAAATATTTATATGACCGAACTGAAAAACTTATAGAGAACAACCCTCCAAGATATAATCAAGGAGGGAAAAGTTTTCCATTCTGTGTACGTTATGTGAACCTCATCATTGTCTCCACTGATCGCTTTAGGGAACGGTTTGAGAATGAGCTCATACAGACCGGGATAAAACATGTGGAGTATTTAAAGAGAACCCAAAATGTTCTACAACGCATTTCTCCCAACAAGATGTTCCGCTGGTGCCACCGGTCCAGACGTGTGCCACAGATGGTGATGGTGAGCGGAGTACCTGGGGTAGGGAAGACCACACTGATGCAGAAGTTTGTCTATGACTGGGTGAAGGGGGATCTCTATCAAAGATTCTCTATTGTTTTTTTCTTCAAATTCCGGGAGCTGAATAGACTAAAGGGGGGAGTTTGTCTGGGAACAATATCCTCACAAAACCCCCATCTGGGGCAGCGTTGGGAACATTTT
>JAODAL010032999.1:0-46143 GCA_025379985.1 Phyllomedusa bahiana | reverse complement strand
CCTCCCCCCTCCCCTCCATTTCCCATTTCTAGTACACTGCTGGCAATAACTTTTGTCCTCTAAGCAGCCACCTACTATTCTCTACCACCTCAAACTTTCTATTACCACATGTCTAATGTCACTGAACAGGCCATTTATAACTCCCTTCATTACTCTTTGTGTTGAGGTTAAACTCTTTAGTCAACCATTTGCTTTACACAATTATATGTGTTGTCAAAAGAATCTGATTATTTACTCCATAGACCATCATACAAAAGTTTTGGACAGAGGTGATGCCACTTTGTTACTAAGCCACCAGTGCAGGAGAATGACACTAGCTGAAGTTAGAGAAGCCGTAACCTCTTAACCCACCATGATCAAAATAACATGGCCCTTCGTTTTTCTCCTCCTCGCCTTCCCAACTTTTTTTTAATTTTTCACCTACATAGACAAATGAGGACTTATTTTGCGGGACAGGAGTACTTTCCAATGGTGTCATTCATCGTACCATACAATATACTGGGAAACTGCAAAAAAATCTAAGTGGGGCAAAATGTGAAAAAAAACGTACTTGCGCCATGTTTGCAGGTGTTATGCTTTTACGGGGTTCAATCTTTGGTAAAAATTATGCATTCTCTGTATTCTACAGCTTTATACGAATCCGGAAATACCAAACATGTATGGTTTCAGTTATGTCTTGGTACCGTAAAAAAATTCCAAACATTCTCTATTTTTGAAATTTGCACGGTGGCACTATTTTCTGCAACCAATAACTTATGTTCTAATGTACTTATGTACTAATAACTAACTATGGACTTGATTGAGCGTGCAATTTTTACAGGGTGAAGTGTACTTTTTATTGCTAACAGTTTGGAATACATGGGACTTTTTTGATTCAATTTATTCTAATTTTTAGGGACGTGAAATGACAAAAAGCGCAATTTTGGCATTTGGAAGTTTTATTCTTCTGTGTTCAGCGTACAGGATAAATAGATCAGACTTTTTTGGACGCAGCAATACCAAATATGTCTAACTTGTTTATTTTTTTTATTTGTAAAATGGCGAAAAGGGTGTTGATTTGAACTTTTAAAAAATTTTTTATTTTTTTTACACTTTAAATTTATTTTTTAACTTTGAGTCGCCCTAAGGTACTGCATCATTTGGGGGTGCGATCATTTATACAGCCTAATGCACTGTAATACAATGCATTAAGGTGTACAAAGATGACAGTTTTACTACTTCCTGTCTGAAAACATGGCGGCGATGGAAGCCTTCACAAGGCTTGCAGCTGCCATGTTAACCGATCAGGAGCCTGTGTCGAAATTGTCTACGGGTGCCCTGATCGAAGTGAGGAATGGTGCGCTGAACCAATTCTCACTGATTTAGACACCGCGGCATCTAAGGGGTTAAGCAGTGCGGAATGGCACGGGCAACATCCCACGCTGTAACTGCCGAGTGTACGGTAAGGGAGTTAAGTCAGTTTGACATTATGCGATGTTAGATGACTTTTTGAGTGAGAGGTTCCTGCATTTGTCAAGTTAGTTTCACAGGCCATTCAGTTCTGGATGATTTGTAACCGTTTCACTTCATTGGCATTTGGAAGTAAGCATTTAGAATTTTATTTGATTTTATACCAACTTTGTGGTGGCTAGTCAGCCGTCATGGTAGGGTCAATGCAGACTCTGAATAAGGGATAAGGGAATCCCCCGGTGGGCCCCTGAGCTTTGCAGACCTGTAGATGTTTTTTTAACTGCATATACATCCTTAAAAGAGGCAGAAAGGCAGAGAAAGAGAGACAAAAAGCAAGAGGCAGAGTATATGAGGCATATACAGTCATTTACAGTAGCTGTAGGGTGGGCTCCTAAAATAAAATCCACCGATGGCCCCAGAACCAGCTCAACTTGTGGGTCCCTAGAATCAACTCCACTTGTGGGCCCTATGCACTCCAGTCTAGCACTGGGTCATTGTATAGCAGATTTGGAAGAAGTCAATACTTCTTTGCAACAGCATGTTTTCAATGTGAATTGGCAATTGACAAATGTTAGAACCTGTAACATTAATTACAGCCCACCCATAATAGCCCACCCATAATAGATTATATGGCTCTATGAAGCTTGCTAAAAACTGTAATCATTACACATTAACAGGGCCGTAACTACCGGGGTAGCAGACGTAGCAGCTGCCACGGGGCCCGGGCGCATAGGGGGCATGGCCCGGGGGCAACTGATAACACATCTGCTACCCCGGTATTTCAGCTCCTGCGCCCACCGGCAATGAACAGAACAGTTTACTGCCGGTGGATGCGGAGCTGTAGAGCCCAGTGCATCCTGCCTCTGAACGCCCAGGCCCTCTGTCCCAAGCGTTCAAAGGCAGGAACGTCCGGTGTTAGCAGAGAGGAGCACCTCCAGCGCACCACTATGGTGATCTGCCTGCTATGCGCAGTGTTGACGTGGGCGACGCTATGACGTCACATCACCACACCGCCCGCGCCGAGCACAGACTGGCCGGGAGCTGAGCTGCGTGGGAGAGTGGTGCAGGTAAGTAAGTGATTTCTTATTTTTTAATATCAATGAACCCTGCCTGCTTATATCTAGCCCCTATAGCCTCCCCAAAGCCCTGCCTGCGTATTTATAGCCCCCCAAAGCCCTGCCTGCCTATATATAGCCCCCCAAAGCCCTGCCTGCCTATATATAGCCCCCCAAAGCCCTGCCTGCCTATAAATATGGCCCCTATAGCCTACCCTATACCCTTCCTGCCTATATATAGCCCTTATAGCCTACCCTATGCCCTGCCTGCCTGTATATAGCCCCTATAACCTACCCTATGCCCTGCCTGCCTATCTATATGGTCCCAATAGCCTGCCCTATGCCCTCCCTGCCTATATATAGCTCCTATAGCCTACCCTATGCCCTGCCTATATATCTATCTATATATATGGCCCTATAGCCTGTCCTATACCCTGCCTGCCTGTATGTAGCCCCTATAGTCTCCCCAAAGCCCTGCCTGCCTACATATAGCCCTATAGCCTACCCTAAGCCCTGCGTGCCTACATATATGGTCCCTATAGTTACCTAAATCCTGTCTGCTTACTTATATGACCCTATAGCTACCTAAACCCTGCCTTCCTACCTATATGGCCCCTATACCCTGCCTGCCTATCTATATGGGGCCCTATAGCTGCCTAAACTCTGCCTGTCTATACTCTATCAAAACCCAGCTTGACTGCATATATGGGTCCCTAAAGCTACCAAAACCCTGCCTATGTGGGCACCAAATTGCCTACCTAAACCTGGCCTAGCTGGGGCCCCATATAGCATATCTAAACCCTGCCTGCCTAAATGGACCCCATATAGCCAGGAAGTATGGTTCTGGAAAAGTGAGGATTCTAAGATTTTTGTGTCTAAATCTCCAGGGACAAGTGGCCAGGAGAAGTCATCATGGCGGTCTGAACCGGATTCAGAACAAAAGGGAAAGTCAACGAGAAAAACGTTACCTGTGAGTCATAAGATGTAACTACACTTTAATCACATATGCATGCACTAGCTGTGTACACTGGTGTCTACCACTTTATGGTCACTGTATGGTGGTTATATACAGTCTGCAGCGGTACTATTGGTCTTTGTGTACTGATCAGTAATGGTGTAGGGGTATTATTCAGTCACTATGTGGTGGTAATTTGTGGTCATGTTCTGGCAGTATAATCAGGTCCATATGTAGTAGTATTATTGGTAATGTTGGTTTTGGTGTAGTGGATTTGTTTGGTAGCATTATGATAGTGAGAAGTATGGTGAGGTATTTGCCCCTTGTATTATCTACATTATCTAACTGCATGTCCTGGTAAATGTTCCTGGTCAGGGAACTGGGCGAGGGGGGTGGGGGGGTAGGGGCCCCATCCGAAAGTTTGCTATGGGGCCCAAGCTTCTCTAGTTACGCCCCTGCACACTAATTAGACTATCTCGCCAAAGTCACCTTAATATGGCAATAATTTGGTAAGTATTGTTCATCAGTATTTTAAGCCAGACTAGGACTGGAGCCAAAACATAGAAGAGGTGCAAATTATACCTTTTCTTATGTCCAATCCTGGTTTTGACTTATAAATACTGACCAAAATACTGCCTTATGAAAATGGCCTAAGGGAGTGTTATTTTTAAAGCTTTACTGAAAGATTGGCAACAATTTAGTCTTTTGTATGGGAAAAAAGGTTGATATTTTTTCCTTGGCAAATGTGTATTAATGTTCTCATTATCTTTTACAGCTGCTGTATTTGGTAATCTTATAAAAATATAATTACTTATAAAACAAAACCATCTTAAAATCTAACCTCACTCTTCCCACATGTTGGTATACTTATTTACTGGATCGTTATGCACTCAAACAGCTTCAAGCAAGTTATTCATAAGAAAATGAATACCAGTGATTAAGAGATCTGTGGTATGCCAAGTACAAAACATACCATATGCCTCACTAAACAAACCATAACCATCACCTTCAGTAATCCAATAAAACTACATTCTGGATATAATATCTCTCTAAAATAGATAGAAATGTATTTGTTGTATCTGTATGTTATGAACACCAATAATCCTCCCACCATTTTCTCTTCTCTTTCACATTAGATCAGAGATGAGGAGGTTGCTTTGTAACCACCTAAAATAACTTACAAAGCAGATCAGCTGACCATGCTGCGCAGCCCGAGCTCTTTTAGAAAGAAATGGTTGATTGCTATTCTCTCTTTGAAGTCCTCTGAGTTTGGCATTATATTGAATTATACTGTTTGTTTTGAGAAATAATAGTATAGTATATAGTATAATAGTAATCTACTTAGTATTCTGTATCCAGTTCTCTGGTACTGTCTTTTTAAGAGGGCCCTGAGAAAACATCTTCTCAGCCTTGCCCACCAAGATCCCTAACTGCTATCACGCACATTTGTCACTCCCTACACTAGGGCACTCACAGGCACTTATCTGTATATAGATGTACTGTCAGGGTGGCAGGGTCACCCAATTTTTATATAAACCACCTCCTATTTATGTAACAAGGCTGGACCCTTGTAAACTGAGCATGTCTTAACCCTTTGTCTCACCCATACACCATAATAGATTGTAAGCTCTCGCGAGCAGGGTCCTCATACCTCGTGTCTCATTTGTAAGTTCTTTTAATGTGTAATGTCTGTATGTATACCCTCTAAATTGTAAAGAGCTGTGGAATATGTTGCCGCTATATAAATAAAAAATTATTATTATTATTATTACTGTCTAATTTACACTAAGTTAATAAGTGAATTTGGTTATTCCTTGTAGTTCTTCTGCTCTTAGTTTTTTGTCAGTGTTTGTTGAGGTTGCAGCCACGGTTTAGGTATATATTTCACTTGCTTGTGTCAGGGTTAGTTGTGGTTTAGGGAAATCTTGGAGCTAGTTGCAGGGAGAAAGGCAGTCAGTGGAGTCTTTTGTTAGGGTCAGTGTTAGGGAGTGATTGAGGGAAAGATTCAGGAAAAATTAGATTTGTGTCAGTTCCTATTTATCAGTCAGATTCATCCCATTTGTGTTGCCATCCTTGTTTGTGTCTATGCCATCATCTGCCTTGTCGTCCTGTAAGCTCTATCATCTAATGGCGAGTCCCTCTTTAGTTTATATTTGATACATGCATCATAGTATTATTTCATGCTTAGTTGGCTAACATTTAGCTTTTCTTAAGTCCAGGTGGGTATTTATATAATGGTAACCACTTTTAGTACCCAAGAAAGGCAACTACTAAACTGAAGTCTAATTCTGTCATCTTATGTAAACCAGTGTCATGTCACTATAGCATTTATAAACTTGGTAGCTGTCACGGTTGAAGGTAGTGGATCCTCTGGACCACCGCAAGCGATGGCGTAAGCCACACCAGAGAGCAAAATCTAAGTAGGTCCCGGTATTCACCAGAGCCCGCCGCAAAGCGGGATGGACTTGCTGCGGCGGGAGTCTACCAGTTCGCTACCCTTGATATGACTTGATTGCGAAGGCAGCCGAGATGTAGCGTGGTACAAAATCGTAAGCCAGGCTCGTAGTCGTGGACAGGCAGCAGGGTCAGGGCAGGCGGCAAGGTTCGTGGTCGTGGACAGGCAGGAAAGTCAGGGCAGGCGGCAAGATTCGTGGTCGTGGACAGGCAGGAAGGTCAGGGCAGGCGGCAAGATTCGTCGTGCGGAGGGAGTAGGAGGGCAAGACGGTGTACACAGGTAGCAAACGGCAATCAGAACAAGACTCAGGAACGCTTTCTCAATAGGCTAAATGGCACTAAAGATCCGGCAAGGGCATCAGGAAGGGGCAGGCTTAAATAAGGACAGCGACCGGCAATAGCCAATTACCTGTGCGCTGGCCCTTTAAATTTAACAGAGCCGGCGCACGCACGCCCTAGGGAGCGGGGACGAGTGCGTCGGGAGATGAGCAGCAGCAGGAGCGTGGCCGGGTAAGTGGGCAGGGACTCTGCCGTCAGGACAAGCGCGTCCGCTGCCCGCATGTGGGCAGCGGCGCCGCTAAACTGGGGGGTTGTGGGTCGCAGGGGCACCCGTGACAATAGCATTTACATCAATACCAAAATGCTCACATAAGAATATTGGCAATTAAATTTAAATTTTTTTTAATAGCATCCAGACTTTAATATAGTCAATATATTAGCTTTGGGTACAGTTAGTACTTCAGGTATTGTTTAAGTCAAAGTTTAAGTGCTTAAATAGGGTAATAGGGCAATTCCTTATAATATTCCCCACTATCACCACCAATAATGACAAACCGTTTTATTACATAGCTATAAAATAAATGCAAAAGTTGCATTGCCATCTTTTCTTGTAGTATGGATTTAGTGTACACATTGTTTTGAATATCAGCTCTGCTGTTCCTAGCTATTCTTTTTACAGTGAAATGGGTGCAAGAGATTTATAATATGTAGGACACAAGGATACAAAGCTCTAAACCTTAAAACTTGCCATTTACTTAGATAAACAAGGCTCCTGTGCTAGAGAGAAGACTCAGCAAAGAATGGCTCTCCATGGTCGAACTGACGACAGCTTGGATCAATCAGATAAAAGACAGAGCAGGGATAGGTGGTCAGTAACCAAGAGAAACTTGTGCACTCTATGAAGAGATAAATCCTTCTTTACCTCCTGACCAAAGCAAATTCTAAACAGCAATGTATTCTTCATTTAACTTTCCCTAACTGTTAAAAGTTAATCATTGTAGTAAGAAAACCCCTTTAAGTACAGCTGCAAACCTTTTTGCCTTGAAAATAGAGCAAATTTTATTAAACATAGTTGAAACTGGAAAAGTAATAACATAAAGGTCACTAATACTGTTCACATATCAGAAATACGAAAACAAGAAACATATTCATTATGAGACTTGGTTTGACACAGTAAGAGTACTTTTACATGGGCTGATATTTGTCCGTTAAGGAGCCAGTCAACAAAATAACAGTCGATCAGGATTCAGTAAAAGTAGCTTTTACGCTGGCCAATAGTTGGGGATAAATGGTTGCACAAACGATTAGTTATAATTTATGACCGTTCATTTTTACTAAAGTCAGCAGCAAGTCCCCTGGGGGATGTGCTACCAACAAAGATTTTTATTAGGATATAAAAGATACAATCACCAGCAAACATGCATTCACTTATTCATCAACATAGGCCGCTATACACGAGTCAGTAATAGGCAAGGTACATTCCTTATTAGTTTCTTTTTTTTTGTACAAAGCTCTTAGGTTTTGTCTACAGAGCAACTGTAAAATATTGTTGAATTCTGTTATAGAATCCGACCAGTAGTTTACAATCGATTTTCAGTTTTTACTGTGTTTTTTGCATGGATTTTGCAGTCAGATTTTGGCCGACCTATTACATTGAACACTACTATAATCCACCGGATTATAGAAGCTTTTATTATACAGACAGAAGCCAGCACAGAAAGCGGTTTCACTTTCTTCTGAGCTGTGTAAAATGAGAGTAAGCACAGAGGGCAGGCAGCCAATCACAGCATATGGGGTGTTACCTGTCCAGGGTGTGTGTCCCAACAGGGCTGAACTATCAGGCAGCCAATCAGAGCAAAGGGGGAGTGGTCCGACCTCAGGCTGCTGATTTAGCTCGAGACACTCGCAGATTAGCTCATATCTGCTGTACTAAATGATTTAGGTAATGCAAACCAATTGCAAAAGTGCTTATTATTACTGTCTCCATCATTAGAGATATGATCTTTGTAGCAACAAAACCCCTTTAACGCCTTATCGCCACAACCAGTTTTGACCTTCCTGACAGAGCCGCATTTTTGAAATCTGACGTATCACTTTATGTGCGAATAATTTTTTTTACACATTTACCTATCTATGTGATTCAGAGATTGTTTTCACATTGTGCTTTAAGTTAGTAAGAAATTTAGGTCCAAAAAGTCCTTGTTTATTTGCGAAAAATATCAAAGTATCATGGAAAATTTTAAAAATGTACCATTTTCAAACTTCAAAAATTTCTACGCGTAAGACAGATCGTTATTCCACTAAAAATAATTTATAACTAGCATCTACCATATGTTAACTATAGGTTGGCATAATATTTTAAATGTTTTTTTTTTATGACATTAGGGGGCTTAGAAATTTAGTAGTAACTGTTACATTTTAAAAAAAAAAAATTTGCAGTATACATTTTTTTTAGGGACCAGTCCACTTCGAATATGACTTTGATTGGCATGTATGTTAGATACCCCCATAAATGACTTCATCTAAGAAACTAAACAGAATTCAAAACAGCATTTAGGAAGTTTAACCCATTAGGTGTTTCACAGGAATTAAAGCGAAGTGTAGGTGAAATTTCACTTTGCAGATTTTCAATTTTTATCCATTATTCACAAGAACACGGTAGATGTGATCAGGAAAATGCAACTTAATATTGATTCCCCAGTTTCTACTGTGTTCAGAGATATCCCATATGTGGCCCTAGTGCACTATTTGGCTCAAGCCCCAGAGTAGGAGGAGCACCTACCGGACTATGGGGTCTCATTTTAAATACACTTTTATTTAGGCACCATTCCACTGCTGCGGACACCCTAAGGTGCTAAAACTTAACACCCCTAAAAAGACCCCATATTTGAAACTACACCCCATAAGGAATATCTCCAGGGGTGTAGTGAGTATATCGACCCCACAGGTGTTTCACAAATTTTCTTAGCTTTGGACTGTGAAAATGAAGATTTTTTTTCCCCACAATCTGCAATTTTGGCTGAAAATGTTTAAGAATCCTAGAAAAAAGCACCCCTAATTTTGTTACGTAATTTCTTTGGCTTTCGGAACACAGATTTTGGTAGGTGCCATGTCACATTTACAAAGCTCCCAAAGTACCAGAACAGGTGAAACCTTCCAGAAGTCACCCCTTAGGGATCTCATCTAGAGGTGTATTGTGCATTTTGGGCGTACAGGTGTTCCACAGTGGGGGGGTTTTTGCAGTGGGCCATGAAAATGGGGGGGAAAAAACGCAGTTCCGTCAATGTTTTTTGGGTTTCAATTTTACAGCGTTCACATTGCAGTGTAAATGGCAGGATAACTTTATTATACAGGTCGGTACAATTACAATGATATAAATCTTATATAATTTTTAATGTTTTATTACTTTTACACGATAGAAATAGGTCTAGAAAGATTAGCATTTTTATGTTTTCCTATTTTGACAGTCATAACCTTTTTATTGTTCTGTATACGGAGCTAATTATGGGCTTGTTCTTTGTGGGATGAGTTGATGTTTTTATTGGTACCAGTACGGGGTGCATATGTCGCTTTGATCACTTTTTATTAAGGTTTTTGTGAGGCATTTTGAACAAAATACAGCAATCCTAGTAGTGTTTTTTATTTTTATTTTTTACAGCGGTCAACGTGCAGTATAAATGACATGCTAGCCTTACTCAGCAGGTCAATACGATTACAGAGATACCCAATTTGTATTTTTTTATGTTTTACTGCTTTTACACAATAAAAACACTTTTATTCAAAAAGGAAAAAATACGTTTTTGCATGGACATAGTCTGAGAGCCATAACTTTTTTTTTTTACGTACGGAGATGTGTAGGAGCTTGTTTTTTGCTGGATGACTTGACGTTTTTATTCGTATCATTTTTGGGGGGACACGGCTTTTTGATCAGTTGTAAATCCGTTATTTGGAAGGCAGGGTGAAGAAAATACTGCGATCCTAGTAGTGTTTTTTATTTTTAACAGCGCTTACCATGCAGTATATGTGACAAATTAGTTTTACTCTGTGGGTCGATATGATTACGGAGATACCCAATTTAAATAGTTTTTTATACTGAAGTGCTTTTAAAAAAAGGTGAAGTGTTTTTTTTGTGTAAAATAATATCTATGCTTTACTGTCTTCTGAGAGCCATTTTTATTTTTCTGTATAAAACTGACGTTTTAATTGGTACAACTTTGGCATTTATGAGTTTTTGATCGCTTTTTAGTCCATTTTCTGTGCTGTGAGAAGAACGAAAATCGCAGTTCTTTTATTGTTTTTTTTTTTTAAAGTGGTCACCGTGCGGGTTAATTAACATGATATATTTATAGGTTAGGTTGTTACACAATTAGCAGTACCAAATATGTGTACTTTATTTATTTTTGATATTTTTGGGGGCGATTGTCATTTGTAAAGGGGAAAAGGGCGGTGTACATGTTTTTATTTTATTTTTCGTGTTTGTGTTTCACTTTTTATTTACTTTTTCACACTTTTTTCACTCTTCTCCATAGGGGATTTGTATGAGTGATCTTCAGATAACTCATACTAAAGGAGATCAGTAGAGAGCAGAAATGCTATATTCTGGTCTCCATGGAGACTGTCAATCACCTTGTCTGGCAATGCCTACAATGCATTGCGGGCATGGTGACATCACAGACAGTTCGGGAAGTGTTTATTACATTCCCGGATGCCTGGTAGGAGACAGCAGCCGAGAAGTTCCCTTCTTCTGTCTATGACTTAGCTCTAGCAGCTAAGGTGTTAATCACCCACGGCCGGAGCTCACTTCGGCTGTGGGTGATATGGTATGAGGCCAGTGGTAATATACTGCTGGTCCCATGTCGCGATCGTGTGGGACTCGCTTGCAATCCTGCATGATCTCCAGGACGGACGCCTACGTCCATTTGCGGGAACGCACTTCATCCTAGGACATATGGGTACGTCCAATGTCGGGAAGGCGTTAAAAGAATTAAATGTATTTAAAGATTTATTCTAGAGTAAACATGGTTGAGTTGTATTGTTATGTACAAAAAGGGCTCATACAAAAATATGGCGAAAAGCCATTTCATGCAAAACCCCCTGAAAAGACAAGGTGGCACTCCGTCCGTCAAGGGACAAGCCTTTTTTACCATAAGAACTGTAAAACTGTGGAACAGCTGTCTCAACAATTGGTCACAGCAGGAACCGACGAGGGCAACAAAAAAAGTATTGATGTAAATTTAAACCAAAATAATATTACCACTTATGTGATCATAAGTAGAGGGGATCAAAGTTGTGTAGTTACACAGAACCCTCCCCTTCATCGACATCTTCTCCCCACTCTTGGTTGAACTTGATGGACATGTCTTTTTTAACTGTACTATGTAATTATGTAATATAAGAAAACATCACAGAGTATATATCTTGCAATCTACATACAGAATAGCTTTAGGAATTTATTTTTATATGGAAAATACATCCAATACAACTTAATTTACTTCTTAAGATACAAAATACAGTATTGCTGTTTATATTGGGAAAAGAAAATTTGATCTGGTAAATACATAGGGTTGCCATCAGTGGCGTAACTAGAGAAACCTGGACCCCATAGCAAATTTTTGAATGGGGCCCCCTCTCCTCTCCTCCCTCACCTGCTTCCCCGACCACGAAAATTTACCGGGACCTCTTAAGTCATGCAGTTACTAGATAATACAAGGAGTGATTACCTCACCATACATATCACCATTATACTGCTACCAAACAAGTCCCACTATACCCAGTCCAACATTACCAATATCACTATTACATATTGACCAGATTATACCGCCAGAACAAGACCACAAATTATCACTGCATAGTGACTAATACCCCTATACTATTACTGAATAAAGATCAATATTACTGCCATATAGTGGTATATACCAGTGTACACAGATGCACTACAAACTGTATGTTACCTCCATACAGTGACCATGTAGTGGTAGATACCAGTGTACACAGATTCTGCAGACATATAAGTGATTACAGGGCAGTTACATCTTGTGACTCACAGGTGACGTTTCTCTACTGAGTCGTTGACTTTCCCTTTTGTTCTGCATCCGGTCCCGACCACCATGATGACTTCTCCCGGCCACTCGTCCCTGCAGATTTGGACACAAATATCTTGGATTCCTCACTTTTCCAGCACCTCACTCCCTGCCCCCCCCAACTCTGTACAAACATTCCAGGGGTGGGAGAGCGTGTACAGGACATAGCTTAGATGAACAGTCTTCTAGAGGGGAGGAACAGAGGATTCACCTCCTGGAGATTGTGTTACAGCTATGGCCTGTACCCCTCTGAATCTTATAAGCAGGTAGAGTCCCATTAGATACGTTGGTAGGCCCTAGGTAGGTAGGTTAGTAGGCTTCAGGTAGGTAGGTAGGCAGTAAATAGGCCCCAGGTAGGTAGGCAGTAGTTAGGCAAGTCTCAATTAGGTAGGTAGGCTACAGGTAGGTAGATTGGCACTTGTTAGGCAGTATTTAGGCCCCAGGTAGGTAGGTATACAGTAGGTGGACCACGGTAGGCTGTAGGTGGGCCCCAGGTAGCTAGGCTATAGGTGGGGCCCACATAGGTAGACAGGTAGGTAGATAGGTTATAGGGGGACCCAAATAGGCAGGCAGGCTTTAGGTAGGCTGTAGGGGCCATATACGTAGGCATGTAGAGTTTAGGTAGCTATAGGGGGCTAAATAGGTAGACAGGCAGGGCTTATGTAGCTATAGGGAGCCATACAGGTAGACAGGGGTTAGGTGGGCTATAGAGGCCATATAGGGTTTAGGTAGCTATAGGGGCCCCATATAAGTAGACAGGCAGGTTTCAGGGGGCTATATAGGTAGGCAAGCTTTAGGGAGGCTATAGGGGCTATACAAGCAGGCTTTAGGGGGGCGATAGGGCTACATAGGCAGGCTTAGGGGGGCTACATAGGCAGGCTTAGGGGGGGCTACATAGGCAGACTAGTGGACTATCTAGGCAAGCTTAGAGGACCACATAAGCAGGCTAGTGGGGTATATAGGCAGGCTGGGGGGATACATAGGCAGGCTGGTGTTCTATATAGGAAGGCTTAGGGGGGATATATAGGCAGGGTGGTGGGCTAAATAGGCAGGCAGGGCAGGTAAAATAAGAAATAGCTTACTTACCTCCATCCACGCTCCCTCGATGCAATGAGCTCTGGCCGCTGTGCTCAGCGCAAGCGGTGCGATCATGTGACCTAATCGCGCCGCCCACGTGATCACTGAGAGCCAGCACCTGCTATCAGGAAGAGTAGCATAGCGGAACTCCGGACACGCTCCACTCTGCTACCACGGGGCAGCGCTGCCTTTGAACGCTCAGGCCGAAGGACCCGGGCGTTCAGAGGCAGGATGCGCCGGGGCCTTTAGCTCCGCGCCCACCGCAGTGAACTGTTATGTTCACTGTCGGCAGGCACAGGAGCGGCACAACCGTGGTAGCAGAAGTGGTAGCAGCTGCCCCGGGCCCCGTCTGCTACCCCGTAGTTACGCCCCTGGTTACCATATAATAAACGTTTGGTATATTTAAAAAAAATGAATACAAAATGAATTACATATAGAGTTGCAAAATTAGACCATTATTTTTCTAAACAATCATATGATGTAATTCTAAACTAAGATGCTGCAGTCTTTAATCTCCTACAGTTCCTTAGTGTCCTATTAAAAGGATGAGTCATGGCAGGAGAAGCCAGCTTCACTAGCATCCGTTCATGTAATGGAAAAACAAAAATCTCATACTCCTCTTAATTGTTCAGATTTGCTGCACCCATATTAACAAATCTGCCAGAAGTCTGTAGGATTCTTCCTGCACTAGTGCATGTATAGTCCAAGTTCAATCGTAGCATCTCTGTGTGAGAAGCCAGTCATTGGTAGGGATGACGCTGGAATAATGATATTTAGGGCTGCAGGACACAAAGAAGGTTAAAATGTACTTTCTGTAGGTGATAACTACCTTTACTGAGGCCATAATGAATGTTAAAATGTACCTTCTGTAGGTTTTTATAGGTCAAAAAGTGGCACATAGAATGTCTACAGCAAAATTTGTCTCAGCCTCGCCACTATGAAATTGGTATGGGTTAGTCTGACACTTGTGCCACATTCTGTTGGGCCACATTCATAAATGTGTCTAAGGCCGTGTTCAGACGGCTTATTCAAGACGGAATTGCGAGCAGGATTGCGCTCGCAATTCCGGCTTGAATAAGGGGCGGGTGCGGGGCCGGGGGGCGCGGCCCGCCGGCCCCATAGACTTCCATTATCCACGGCGCGTATTGCGCCTGGATAATGTGCATGTCAGTTTCTTGAGGAGCGACGGAATCCACTGTTCTCTATGAGAACTGTGGATTACCGTAATTACTGCGACGGATTGGCGCCGTACTGCAGCGCAAATCCGGCGCGTAGTACGGCGCCAATCCGCGCCGAAATAAGCCTTGTTAACGGCCCTTAAAAGTACGAATTTACCGCAACACGCTCCTGTAGAATTGCCGCATGCAAAAGTGTCGGGTTTTTGGTGTACGACAATTCAAACATCTGTGGGACAGGGTCTACAACAGTTTTTTTTTGGCTCAAGGCACACCAGAAAGCTGCCACAGCCCCTTTTATACATGTTGCCGTTAGTCTCGGCATGAAAACAGGGTAATACAAATGTATTACAGGGCCTTATACACTACTATGAGTGCTCTATTATATCTCAGCATATGAATGTGTGCAAGATGCTTTAGAAAATATTAGGGGCCTTCTTAAACAGCACTTGCTGTAGACATACCTTTGTTTTTCCACATAATATTTCTTATGCAGTACGGTTGATGGAAAAGACAATCTCAGGCTTTTTAATGAAAAAAATAATCATAACTAACGAGGCATCATGCTGCCATAAACACTACCATGTACTCTACTTAAGCACGATGTATAGGTGTAGAGAACCCTTGATATAATGGAATGAAGTTCTGGGTATACCAATACAATTTAAACCAAAACAACTACAGGTATAACACCTAGAAAAAAAGATACATAAAACATAACTTTTAATCAGAATGAATAAGAGTTGGGAAAGAAAACGAAAAAACACCCTCAAATATACCCTATCAAGGACCTGTCTACCTCAAAAATGGGGAAATCGCCCCAATAAGGGCGCCCCCACACTGGAACCTAAACTAACCCTGTCCCTAGCTACATCTAAATGAAAAAAGAGAAAGAAAAAAAAAAAAAACACACATATACTACAAATGGAGTGCACAAACAAAAAAAGTGCTGTGATAAATAACAATACAACAGACAATATACGTTTGATGTTCAAAAATACTATGAATTGATGATGCGTCATAGAAAGATAATCAATAACGCATAAATATTCCAATATTCCAACGCGTTTCCCCCCTAGATACTGGGGTTCATCAGGGAAAAATTGCAGTTGATCACAACAATACGGAACATCTAAGAAAAAATCAACAAGATGTATGCAATAAATATAACTCACGTCCCTTAATGATGGAAAACAGGGCTGGTAAGATAGAGGACGGGGTCCAGGATAAGTCATGTACAGATCCCCGCTATCTGATTACTGAGACAGTACGGTTGATGGAAAGGACAATCTCAGGCTTTTTAATGAAAAAAATAATCATAACTAACGAGGCATCATGCTGCCATCCAACCAAGATCAGACACCCTTCACTGCCAGTATCTTCAAACATTGTTTAAAGTAGCCTATATTGTTGTTATTTAGGGCATGTCCCCACGGCACGGGTTTTCGGCCGGTTTTTCAGCCGGTTTGCGGTTTTTCAGACCGCCTGAAAAACCGGCCGAAAATGAGCACAATTGCACTCTATGGAAAACCCGTGCAGCAGTCCCCACTGCACGGGTTTTCCGCCCGACGGTTTTGTTGCCGGCGGACCGGCGGCAAAACATTGTAGAAGCACAAACTTTCGTCTGGTTTCCGGACGGAAGATGTGCTTCTCAATGGGAGGGGGGAGGGCTATTCTACGCTCATCGCGGACAAAACCCCCTCCCCCTCCGCGGCCGTGGGGACGGGCGCAAAACAGGACAAATATCGGCCGCCAAACCGGCCGGTATTTGTCCACTGCCATGTGGATGCGCCCTTACCGTATATTTGTTGCACATGTCCCTGCAGCTGTCCCTTTTATTTTTAAGTGCAGCAGAAAACAAACACATATGTTATGTGTCGATTTTTGGGGGGATTTTTGCTACACCTTCTCCAGTAAGAAAAAAAGAAACCCTCAACTTTTGCAAATCAACTATCAAGTGCAAGGTGTCAAATTGATTACTAGAGTGCCTTTTGGTAGCACATAAAGGTGTCTGTACACATAAAGGCACATTTATCAAGGCAGTTGCACCAGAATTCTTATACAATTTGCAGTAAAAAATAATGTCTTATATGCTTTATACCCCATTTATTATGAGTTCTAGACATTTTCTAGACACTTCTGTCTGACAAATAGGATATGGTCTCATTAAATGGTGTAGCCTCGTGGTAAAAAGGCCATGGCTCACCATGCGATGCAGTGCGCCAATAAGTGCAGCAAAATTTTTTGTGCAGATAGTGCCGCAAAGTAAGCCAACTTACAAATGGTGTAAAGTCAGACTAAACAGTTTTAACATGCTCCAGATTTATCAATACTATGATAAATGTGGTGCAATGTAAGACTGTCTAGTCTAACTTTACACTGTCTAATAGACAATATTGATATCTGCCCCTTTTGTGGTTTCTTTTTTTTTTTTTATCTACATCCAAAAAGCACATTGCAAAACCATGACAATTTGCAGTAAACCGTGTGCATTTTTGTCACATGGTTTCTGGATGCATTTCAAAAAACACTACATGCTTGGGCAACCTAAGGGCATGTCCCCACGGCACAGGTTTTCAGTCGGATTTACAGACGTTTTTCAGATTTGAAAGCCGTCTGTAAATAGACTGTCAACCTTTTACATTAGGTTAAACAAAAAATTGTGCAGAAGTCCCCACTGCACGGATTTTCCGCCGGACAGTTTTTCACACTGCCGGCCTTCCCGAAAAACTTAGAACATGTTCATTCTTCCACCCAGTTCTCGCCCCCCTGAGTGCCAAAAAAAAAGACCAAATACTGGTCAGTATTTCCCGACCGGTATTTGGTCTCTGCCATGTAAAAGCACCCTAAAAGTTAGCATAATTGGACTTTATAATCTCTAATATAATAAATGCAGTGCAAAAGGAAGCTTCCTATATTTAAGAACAATATAGAAATGCATCTTTGAAATATATGAACCAAAACTTCAGTGTCTTAGTTCATCTCTCCACAGTGGCTGAACGGCCCCTTTAATTATTCTCTATGGTTAAAGTTATACTTTCATAGCATGTTATCAGTTTCTGTGTATAGTCATAACCTACTCATATTATTAAAGTCTATATCATGGCCAAATCCTGGTTATGGGCCTGTTCACACAAGAGAAATTCACATGGATTCCTATGCAGAATTTGTATGCTATCAGCACTAAAATCCACGTGCAATAGAAGTCAAAAAAATATATATCCTATTAGTTTTATATGGCACAGATTTTTCCAATGCAAATTTTGTAATCCATGTTGCATAAAAAAATTACATGTCACTTATTTCGTCCAAGTTCCCATTGTACAAGACTAAGATTTATCTGGTAAAATCTGCCAGTCAAAATATAAAATCTGCCGCATGGAAATGCAACAGATTTTTCCTTACAGATAATTCTGTGGCGTGCATAGGCCTTAAAGAGTACCTATCACTTTTTTTTTTAATTCATACACTGGAAGCTGTTTGAAAAACAATAAAGTATTTCATTAGAAGTCTTTTAAAAAAGTGACCATTTCCCAGTGTAATGTCACCATGTGTGGCTCGAGCCTCCTGATTTCAGGCTGAAGTCGCCGCCAGGGAGCTCTCCTGGAAGCGCCCAGCATGCCCTGCTCGTGTGACGTCACACTCCCATAATCCCCAGCGGCACAGACTGCCGGGGACAGGGAAAAACCTGTGAGATAGAGCTAGATGTGTGTGAGTCACTGAGCTACAGTGCGGGACGGCTGGGGCTGAACTGCTGCTCGGAGAGCTCAGGAGGAGCCGCACTAGTTCAGTCTCCCAGCGTCCTGCTCTGAACTACACTGTGACCTGCAGCAGAGAGGCAGATACACGGAGCAGGGGCGACTCTTATCAGCTGAGGCTTCCTCTGCTCACTCTTATGTAAACACAAAGAGCTTTCCCTGAGCAGGGGAGATACAAAACTGGCTGTGTACAGCGCTGGTCTGCAGGACCTCCCTCTCCCATCTCAATTCAGTGACAATACACACCTGACCAGACCCCCTGCTAACCCCCTCCACACACACACACTGCTGTCACTGAAGGGGTCTGCTGCTTGAACAGGTATAAATGTGTAAAGGTTTACAAGTGTGTAGTTAAGTGTTTATATATAGTTAGACTTATATGTGTGTATAGTTATGTAGATTGGTATTTTTTTTTTAGGTGTGTAGATATAGATGAAAATGTGTGTCTGTATATATGCAGTAGATGTGTATAATGTGTATGTATGTGCATATCAATGTGTGCCTGTGTATATATGTGCTTTTTTATTTAAAGTATATATATATATAAAAAAATATATATATACATATATATTTGTATGTGTATATATACATACATAGGTGCACATACATACACATTATATATGTACACATCTACTGCATATATATATATATATATATATATATACACACATACATACACATACACATACAGACACACGTTTTAATCTATATCTGCACACCTATACATAAATACAAATCTACATAACTATACACACATACAAGTCTATCTATATATACACAGGACTTGGACTATTCTGAAGGATCCGGCTGGTTGGAAGGTATGCATATCCATCTGCCCTTCAAACAGTCGGATCCTTCAGGACAGTCCCAGATTCATTCCATCCATCCTTCCTTCCTTCCATCCATCCATCCCCTTCAGGACAGTCCCGGATTCATTCCATCCATCATTCCATCCATCCATCCCCTTCAGGACAGTCCCAGATTCATTCCATCCATCATTCCATCCTTCCATCCATCCATCCATCCATCCACCCCTTCAGGACAGTCCCGGATTCATTCCATCCATCCTTCCTTCCATCCATCCATCCCCTTCAGGACAGTCCCAGATTCCATGGGTTATTCCATGGACTGCGCTTTTTAGCTGTTTGCATGTCCTCAGGACACACATGTTTGCATGTCCTCAGGATACTTGCCAAGTATCCTGAACTCTTGATGGTAAGGCCAGCAAGTATTGCAGGTGGACCAGACTGCTCTTATGGCAGTGGCGCCAGGAAAGCAACGTAGGACGCTCTGTCTTTGCCCGCCCCCACAGCTAGACTAAACAGCAGAGGTCACCACGATTCTAAGGCCCGGTTCACACGGCTTATTCAAGCCGTAATTGTGAGCAGGAAATAGCTCGCAACTAAAGAAAGAAAAAGGGTAGGGGGCGCTGCCCGCCGGCACCATAGACTTTCATTATCCTGCGCCTGGATAATGTGCATGTCACTTTCTCCCCGCCCGGCGGATTCGCAGAGCGGGGAGGAGAGACGGAATCCATAGTTCTCTATGAGAACTGTGGATTACCATAGTTACTGCGACAGATTGGAGCCGTACTGCAGCACAAATCTGTTAATTACAGCAGGCAACGACCGCTAATAGCAGTTAACACTTTAGACCCTGTGGTGTCATAGACAGAGTATAATAGGTAATGATTGAAAAGCCTATATACGGTATTAGAATTGTTCTTCCATATATAGGACAAGCGATTGTGCACCTTAGTGATCAAGTGCTGTAGGGTGACTAATTGTTATAGTAAAAAAAAATAATAAGTATAAAAAGTTCAAATCACCCCCTTTTTGCCATTTTAAAAATAAAAGAAGGAAAAAAAAAATGGGGAGCTCATAAGAGTCCCATCTGTAAAATCCTGTTCAGATAAAATCTGACCTATTAAATTATACAACATTTAGCCCATAACGCTGAACACTGGAGAAGAAAAAAAATCTAAAATTGTGGATTTTTTTGGCCATTTTATATCCCTATGAAATTGGAATAGAAAATAAAAAATTCACCTGAAATGCCAAAATGGTTCCAATAAAAGGTGTTCCTCAGCATGCAAAAAAATGCACCATTACTCAGGTCCGCAGGTGGTAGAACAAAAAAAGTTACTGGCATTTCTACAGAAAATGTAAAAAACAGAATTTTCACAAAAACATAACAAAGCCTATACAAATTTGGTATCACCAGAATCATATAAGGCATACCATGTGGTCTAGGGTTTTTTTGGCAATCAGTGGGCTTTTTAATGTTTTATATTAAAATATGCTGTTATAGCCTTTATTTTATTTTGAACTTATCTGCAGCAAACTCTTATCACATCTCCAGAGAGACAGTAGATAAATATACACACACATGTAGATAGCTGGATATTTATACAGACACAAATAATAAGAAAAACCCTTTGTTTCCTAATATTTCAAATGTTCAATGTGGAAAAAATAAGTGGCTTCTTTGATCCAGAATCTGATTTGATTTGCATCAGGGAGCTGAGAAGCAGACTAACTGCAGTGCATACAAACTTGGAATCCTGGCGCATACAGGCTTGGAATTAGGGGGCGTGGCCTGTATGACAGCCTTTTTAACTGCCATCCACAAGATGGCCGCTCCTGTTAGCTGTTTTCAAAATGGTTCCGTCACTGGTGATAGGTCCTCTTTAAGTCTAGATCCACACAACAATTTGAAAATGGGACTCAAAATCTGATGACATTTTCAATTTGCAGGACTACGTTGCACAGTCGTTTTTTGCACGATTTTTGTGCAAAAAACGACGGTCAGATTTCAGATTCCTGGCGGCCCACTACATTAGGGCTGTGAGAATCTGACATCGGTCCCACGGAATATAGAACATATTCTATATATTCTGCCAGTCGGTTTTCGTTTTCGGAAAACCTCCACTGAAGTCTACACAGCACAGGATACGGTCGTTTTTTTAACAGATTCAAAATTCTGAATACGCTGAAAAATCGACCAAAAGCCTGTGCTGTGTAGACCTAGCCTAAGAGGGTTCAGTCCCAAATACTTATGCTAAAATAAGCCACGTGATCGCCATGCCATACAGGTTTCATCGGATCCCAAATGTACAGAGATATTGTTCCCTACTGAGATTGCATTTAGACATGCATCTAATAATGAGCATTGTAATTTTGCATTGCTTTTAACTTAAAACACGCATCGGCGTTGACATGAGTGATTACTGATGCGGGTCTCATTGCGTCTTTCGGATCCGTTCCAAGGAATTGACATGTCAATTCTACAGCTGGAGCCCTATAATAAACTATAGGGTGCAATCCTGCTGCATCCAACACGCATCCAAACACACAGCTGCATGTTGGATACGTGCTGGATCTGTTTAGGATCCGATCGACGTTGCATTTTTGGATGCGATTTTCGGATCCTATATCGGATCCAGAAACGCAGTGTGAACGGCCCCCTAACACCGGCCTAGTAAAGCTTTTTACTATCATATCTAGAACAACCAAAAACCACAAGTTAATTGTCCTGATACTATATCACGAAATTTGGTAGTACAGCGTTACTATTTCATCTTATTAATAAGTTACTAATATTACAATGTAGCCCTAGCCTAATGTCAAACCTAGTAATGTGAAAAATCTGTTGTATGCCTCCTCTCCACCGTTCTCATAGAGAACAGTGGATTCCGTCTCTCCTCCCCGCTCGACGAATCCGCCGGGCGGGGAGAAACTGACATGCACATTATCCAGGCGCAATACACGCCATGGATAATGGAAGTCTATGGGGCCGGCGGGCCGCGCCCCCACCCCGCCCCTTATTCAAGCCGGAAGTGCGAGCGCAATCTGGCTCGCATTTCCGTCTTGAATAAGCCGTGTAAACACGGCCTTAGTGTGCTTATAACACACCAGACTTCACACACAGTAATTTACTTTCTTGAAACACCTTTCTGAACAATTTAGACAACTGAAAGAAGCTTGCTGGTATTAAAGGCCGTTTAATTGGAGCAAAGTTAAAACTGCACCAAAACTGCGCTGTGTGAAAGCACCCTTACTCTGTAATGTCTCATTTTGATTTTACATGTAACCTATGACATTTAAAGTTCTATAGATCATGTCGGTGCTGTATAAATAGTAATATAATTTATTAATTATTACTATATCTTCAAATGCAGGGCAAATAAATTCTTTAATTTGTAAATGGGGTTTTGGAAACTGCATTCACATATATGGTATTCTACCTGTAGTACTGGAAATGAGCACAGAAATTTCACAAATGAACGTGGCCTTAAGGAACAACATTTTGTAAAACCTAAAACAAAAACCCCAAATTACCTGGTTTGTAAATGAAAGGCGTGTCTCTGAATGGAAGGGTTATCATTAACAGCGCTGTCTAAAAATGATAATTTCATAGATTATAATAAAGGGTTTACATCAGCATTCTCTCTCACCTGGTTAGAGATGCAAATGTAGGTTGCGTGGTCAGGTTGCCAATGCAACAGAGCTTTTTATGAAAACATCACATAAAGGAAATACAACATAGTTTATTAATGCCCCGCTATAATACAAATGATCAAATAGTGACAAATCAAACTAGCAGGAGAGGAGCACAAATCAAACTCAAGTGTTTCATCGTAAATGCACCACACCCTTAAATGACCATCTCCACAGCCATATGTATTATTAATTACTATAGTGAGGGACACCTACCTGTAGCATTACGGCTATGAGGCTCTGATTTCTGTGAATATATAGATTCCAGGGAGAGATCTCTTGCTGTGGTACAGCAGATAGGGAAAAATGAGGGGTGGAGCAGTGCTGTCAGCAAGTCAATCCTGTGCTACGGTATATGATTGCCTGTTTTTTCCTGCTAAGATCCAGAAGCAGCCATTGCTCTGTGTAAGACGTCTGGTTGTTTGCAGATTTTGTATAACAGCTGTGTGAATGAGCTGCAGGCTGAGACACGCACATTAAATGATCTTACGTTAATTGTTCAGCTATAAAAATGTAACCGAGACGGGCAGGGAAGGAAGAACCTGTTCTCAAACAAGGACTTCTGTCTTGTCTGACCTCAGATATTTAAAAGAGCTCTGAGTCTATAAAACAGTCTTCATCAACTTACAACTCAGTTAAGTATCTTCACTTCAGGATTTTTCTAAGATCCAGGGTGTGTAATGATGCCTACTCCAGACACTGCTCTGTCTTTACATAGCTGGAATGGTTTAACCAGAATCCCATGAGTGTTACTGTGGCATTAACATGTAGCTAACAATTGATAGAACATATGTTTCCACAATCTAGAGTATCATGACTTAGTTTTTAGGCATGACAAAACCAGTGGCTTAAAGGGGTGTTCCTATTAACACACTGATGACCTATTGATAGGATATGCCATAATTGTATGATAGGTGCGGGTTCCCCTTCAGCTCTACTCAGGGTTCCCTTTGAAATGAATGGGAGAGTTCCAACCACCCCTCCATCCTTAATGAGAAATTTTGGGGGGCAGGCACCTATCACACATTGATGGCACACATTGATATGCCATCAATGTGTGAGGTGGGGCAACCGCTTTAACCCCTTACCGTCCGAGCCAGTTTTGGCCTCTCTGATAGAGCCCCATTTTTTAAATCTGGCATGTGTCACTTTATGTGAGAATAACTTTTTGACACTTTAACCTATCCATGGGATCCAGAGATCACATTGTGCTTTAAGTTAGTAAGAAATTTTGGTCCAAAAAGTCCTTGTTTTTTTGTGAAAAATATCAAAGTAATATCAAAGTAAAAAAATGTACCATTTTCAAACGTCAAAAATTTCTGCGTGAAAAACAGATAGGTATTCCACTCAAAATAGTTTATAACTAGCATCAACCATATGTCTAATTCTGAATTTTTTTATGACATTAGGGGGCTTAGAAATTTAGTAGTAATTTTTACATTTTCAAGAAAATTTGCAATATACATTTTTTTAGGGACCAGTGTAGTTCTGATGTGGCTTTGAGGGGCCTGTATGTTAGATACCCCCATAAATGACTTCACCTAAGAAACTACACCCCTTAAAGTATTCAAAACAGCATTTAGGAAGTTTATTAACCCATTAGGTGTTTCACAGAAATTAAAGCAAAGTGGAGGTGAAATTTAAAAATTTCACTTTATTTGCAGATTTTCAATTTTTATCCATTATTCACTGGAACACGGTAGATGTGACCAGGAAAATGCAACTTAATATTGATTCCCCACATTCTGCCGTTTTCAGAGATTTTCCATATGTGACCCTAGTACGCTATTTGGCTCAATCACAGGCCTCAGAAAAGGAAGAGCACCTACTGGACTCTGGGGTCTCATTTTCATTACGATTTCATTTAGGCACCATTTCAGGTTTGCGGACACCCTAAGTTGCTAAAACTTAATAAACACCTCTAAAAAGACTCCAGATTGGAAAATACACCCTTAAGGAATATATTCAGTGGGGTAATGAGTATATTGACCCCACAGGTGTTTCACAAATTTTTTTAGCATTAGGCTGTGAAAAATGAAAAACATTTTTTTCCAACAATCTGCAATTTTAGCTGAAATGTTGAATTTTACAAAGAATCCTGGAAAAAAAAAGCACCCCAAATTTTGTTACGAAATTTCTTCCAAGTTCGGCAATACCCTACATGTGGGTGTAAATTGCTGTTTGGGCGCATGACAGGGCTTTTGGAACTCAGATTTTGGTGTGTGCAAAGCCCTCAAAGTAGCAGAACAGGTGAAACCTTCCAGATGTCACCCTATTTTGGATTCAACACCCCTCATGGATCTCATCTATGGGTGTATTGTGCATTTTTTGCACACAGGTGTTCCAGAGCTGTGTATGGACTTTTTTTTGCGGGCTGAACTGACATTTTAATTGGTACCACTTTGGTGTTTATATTCATGATCACTTTTTTTTCCATTTTATGTGCTGCTGAATGAACAAAATTCTTTGATTGTTTTTTTTTTTTTTTTAGCAGCATACATCGTGTGGGTAAATTAATGTGACATGTTTATAGGGTAGGTCGTCACGCACGCGGTGACACCAAATATGTGTACCTTATTTGTTTTTGATCTTTTTGAGGACGATTGGCGTTTGTAAAAGGGAAAATGGCAGTGTACGTGTTTTAATTTTATTTTTTTGTTTGTGCTTCACTTATTCACTTTTTTACACTCTTTTCACTTTTCTGCTGAGTGGAATTGTGTGAACGATCGTCAAATCATTCATACAATAGGAGATCAGAACACAGTTTATTGCTGTGTACTAGTCTCCATGCTGTCAATCACCCTGCCCGACAATGCCCACAATGATTGCTGGACATGGCGATGTCCAGACGGCCCAGGAAGTGAAAGTCACTTCCCGGGCCGTCTGGAAAGACACAGTTACCGCAGCTCACTCCTCCTGCCTATGATTTAGCGCCGTGGCCGGAGCTGACTCCCATTTCTGTGCCGACAAGATAATATTCGAGAAATTATTAAAAATATTAAATTTATTTCAAGACGGGCACCAACACTAGGAAACATGCTATCACCAAGCCTTTTCAAAAAAGAAAAAAAAACCACATACTGACTGGCTCACAACCAAAGGTTTTTATCACTGCGGGCGACAACGATGCACAACGTGTAAGTATGCACAGTGCACAAAGGAATTCTCCTCTACAGTTACAAAAGAAAAGTTTAAATTAGCATCATATGCGAACTGTAATACGAAAAATATAGTATATTTAATAACGTGCACTTTATGTCAACTACAATACATTGGCTGCAGCAGCAAGAATCTAAAAACTCGCATATGTAGACACCTCTCAGATATAAAGAAAACCCCCATCACTAAGGGTGCTATGGCCTAAAAAACATTTTTATGAGTGCCATGGGGGAGACACCAGCACATTTACGTGTAATGTAATTGAGGTAGTACATAAACCTTTAAGAGGAGGGGACTTGCGAAAAAAACTTTTGTCCCGTGAAGCATGGTGGATATTCCGCCTTAATACTAGAATTCCACTAGGCTTAAACAAGCGGCATGACTTTATGTTTCATTACTAAATTCTAGCTACAACAACAGCATTGTTTGTACTTGTATTCATATTTATACGTTATTATAACAAATTTTTTTATTGTTAACGTTTGTGTATATTTTAAGTAAATAATAGGGTGTTTATTGGAACACTATTTTAAAGGAAGTTATGCCCAAAAACTGACGTCACACCCCATGAATAAGGGAGACGCCTCCCCGAAACGCGTCAGTGAATTTGGTTTTGCTGTGCTGATCATGTCTGGCTTTTTCTAACATGGACTTTTAAAGAATTTAATAAAGCTACAAGTTTTTTTAATCATAGAAGACTATTGCAGTTGCTGGAGTACTTAAAGATTTTCTCATTCGAAAGTAGCAGGAGACTGGCTCCGGATCTCCCATCTCTCCGTGCAACACAGTAGGTGAGCTGAAGATTTGTATTGTTTTTCTCTGTATTGTTAAGTCGGATTTTTGGACCTTTTCGTGCTCCACGTTTTTGTATAGCCCAAGTAATCTAAGTTATTGGTGCAAACTATACTTGTAGTGGCAATCATCCTTAACCATGTCAATCCAGCGGATATCTCAGCAGTTGATGTTTAGACCCAAAAGGCTGCTCAAATTTTCTCCACAGCTAGTGTGCCAAACCCCAATTCTGAAGAGGGAGAGTTGAAAGAACTCATGCACAGGTGGGAAAAATTAGCCACTAAGGAGTTAAAACTGTGGTGGGAGCAAACCACCTTGCAAACGTATACTGAGAAACACATGAACCCAATAGAACTTTGTTTGAAAAAAGCATTGCACAAACGCAAAATGTGATAATTTTGAAAAGGAATGGCAGAATATATTGAGCGATTGCTCATTAAAGCTAATGGCGTTATTAATTCGATCTCAAGAATCCATGCTACAGCATACTAATCAGGAAATTGCATTGCTAAAAACTTCCTTAGAGCCATATAAATCACTGCCTGTGTATAATAATCTGGAAGAGAAATTAAATAGAAATTTAGAAAAACTGGAAAACATCATCATGCACTATAAAAATAAAAAATGTGTCCGGGATCTGCAAGATTATGAGAAATATATGGTGTACACATGGTTCTTGGAAAGAAAACCGCAATCTATCCTAAAACATCAAGGTACTCATGCATATGAGAAAAATATGCCAATAAAAAACAAAGTGTCGTTTGCTGATTTAAATCTGTCCGGAGAAACCTCAGTTCCGTCGACATCAGAAGACACCTCAGATATATCAGAAAGTCACACTGAGGAACCCACTACAAAAAAGAAACAATATTATAGGAAAAGAAACAGCAAAGTATCAAAAAACGGAGCCGGAGAGGTGGGAGAAAACATAGGAAACAATCCCAGAAATACCCGGAGACGCAAGTAAATGACATAGCGGTTATCAATCTATATTCTCACCAAAACACAAATCTCGCTACTTTCGAGAGGACTGGGGTATGTACCAACTGCTAACTTCGATTTGTTTAAAACGTTATTGGACGTAAATAAATTTGCAAGACTTTTAACTATTAAAAATCATTTCTACCAGGAGGACTTACAGCTTAATGAGACAAATTATGATATGGAAGAATCCTCTCAGCTTACTACATCCATGGCACCACAATTTGATATGCTTTATAGCTATGAAGAGACCTGCAGCTTGGTGTCACTTCGTACATTGGAGAATGAAACTTTGTTACAGGACAAAATATCGTGTCCAGTTTTCAAAAAGAAAAATGAAACTTTTTATCCTTTACAATCCAGACCATCTGGGCTTGACGAATTTCAAGAAAATGTTGAAAAAGAATTGAAAGAACTCTACATGGACACAAATAATAAGTTAAAAAAAACATAATTTTTAGGTTTTCTAATGTTAATAAAGGGGAACACAAAGCAAAAAAACAAATACAGGAAAACACAGATTTACTAGTGAGACCAACAGACAAGGGAGGTGGAGTTGTGGTAATGAATGCAGGTCTGTACAAAAACTAAATGAAATATTATTAGCAGAGTAGAACATATCTTCCAGTAGCAGGCGATCCAGGAAAGGGATATCCAACATAAGTTAAGACGATAACTAGATGAGGGAATATACATGGGAGCTATCACCCAAGAACTAGCAGAGAAATTATTTGTACCATTCCCAATTGTCCCAATCCTGCACTCCCTCCCTAAAATACATAAAAATGTATTCCCTCTGCCAATGCGGGTCATTGTAAGTGGCGTTGGATCAGTTACGGAAATCTTAGGCAATTGGATAGATACATTGTTACAGCCCTTAGTGATCACAATACCAGGCTACATTCGTGACACAAAGAGCTTAGTGCCAGTCATGTCAAAATTAAAGTGGAAAAATAGTTATTCATGGCTATCTTGTGACGTGGTCGGACTCTATCCTTCCATCCCACATGATAGAGCAGTGTCCATTTTAGAAATTTTTTTGAAAGAGCATAGTCGATATACAGATGTTATCAATGAATTTATAGTGATGAGTGTGGAATTCTTATTGAAAAACAAATATTTCTCATTTGATGGAAAGTTTTACCTCCAGAAGAGAGGTGCATCAATGGGAGCAAAATGTTCCCCAGCACTCGCTAATATCTACATGAGTTTCATGGGAGGAAGAATTTTTGTTCTCCGATGGTTGCCCCTTCTCCTCCCACATCAGGTTGTATGGCAGGTACATTGATGACCTGCTCCTGGTGTGGGAGGGAGATGGGTTACCATCGGCGAATCTTTTTTGGATTACATAAATCACAACGATTATAATTTAAAATTTACATCACAATGGCATGCAAACACAATAGCCTTTTTGGATGTAACACTTACGGGCATGGAAAGTAATCAAATCTTAGTGACACCTTATAGAAAAAGTACTGCAAAAAATTCAATATTAAAGGCAGATTCATTACACCCCAAACATATAATAAATAATATTCCATATGGTGAGCTAATCCGCTTAAAACGCAACTCATCTACCAATGCAATATTTGAAGCGGAACAGGAGAAAGCAGTAGACAGAGAGGCTATACCGAAAAATCTTTAAACCAGGCTATGAAAAAAGTGGCAAAAATTACTAGAGAAGATCTCTTAAAAGATAAAAGAAATACAAAGGTTACTGATAATAGTAATAGAAATATAGTATTCAGCACAACATATAGTGCACAATATAACAAAATTATCAGAATTATTAAAAACAATCTCCCATTTCTGTGCCAAGATAATATTCGAGAAATTATTAAAAATATTAAATTTATTTCAAGACGGGCACCAACACTAGGAAACATGCTATCACCAAGCCTTTTCAAAAAAGATAAAAAACCACATACTGACTGGCTCACAACCAAATGTTTTTATCATTGTGGGCGACAACGATGCACAACGTGCAAGTATGCACAGTGCACAAAGGAATTCTCCTCTACAGTTACAAAAGAAAAGTTTAAAATATCATCATATGCGAACTGTAATACGAAAAATATAGTATATTTAATAACGTGCACGTTATGTCAACTACAATACGTTGGCTGCAGCAGCAAAAATCTAAAAACTTGCATATGTAGACACCTCTCAGATATAAAGAAAACCCCCATCACTAACGTGTCTATGGCCTCAAAACATTTTTATGAGTGCCATGGGGGAGACACCAGCACATTTACTTGTAATGTAATTGAGGTAGTACATAAACCTTTAAGAGGAGGGGACTTACGAAAAAAACTTTTGTCCCGTGAAGCATGGTGGATATTCCACCGTAATACTAGAATTCCACTAGGCTTAAACAAGCATCATGATATTATGTTCCATTACTAAATTCTAGCTACAACAGCATTGTTTGTACTTGTATTCATATTTATACTGTTATTATACAAAGTTTTTATTGTTAACATTTGTGTATATTTTAAGCAAATAATAGGGTGTTTATTGGAACACTATATAAAGGAAGTTATGTCACAACTGACGTCACACCATGAATAAGGGAGACGCCTCCCGAAACGCGTCGGTGAATTGTTTGCTGTGCTGATCATGTCTGGCTGTTCTAATATGGACTTTTAAAGAATTTAATAAAGCTACAAGTTTTTTATATCATAGAAGACTATTGCAGTTGCTGGAGTACTTACAGATTTTCTCATTCGGCATGAGGCCAGCGGTACGATCGCCAGGACGTATCCATACATCCATTTGCGGGAACGCACTTCCTTCTAGGGCGTATGGATACATCCAATGTCAGGAAGGGGTTAAAGGGAACCTGTCAGATAGGTTAGGCTCACCTTGCGGAGGATAGCAAAAGCTTTTGACAGACATGATATTTCCCGCGCTGTGTTTGCAGCATTTTAGAGTATTTAATGCACAAATCTGGCATTTTGCAGCCAAAAAAAAAAAAAAAGACTCGAGCTTATTCATGACCAGGTGTTAGCCCCACCCACACAAAGCTAGCTTGCCCACCTGACAGTTATTCACATATTTCTACCTATTCAAAGTAATAGGTTAATCAGTTGTGAGGTGGGCATGACAAGTCGCAGGTGGGAGGGTCATGAAAAAAACAGACTCTTTTCATGAAAAGCTGGACTCTTTCTGGCTGAAAACTGCCAGATTTGAGCATTAAATACTCTAAGGCTGAGTTCACACGGCTTAATTGCGGGACGTATTTCGCCCCGAAACGCCGTGTGTACGGGGGTGCGGCAGGAGGGAGGGCGGGGGAGTCGGCAGCTCACCGGCCCATAGACTACCATTACTAGCGGCGACTACCATTACTAGCGGCGCGTATTCGCCACTAGTAATTGACATGTCACTTATCTCCCCGCACGCAGCATTCTCTGAGCGGGGAGAGGAGACGTAATCCGAAGTTCTCTATGAGAACTGTGGATTACCGTAATGACTGGGACGTATTCCAGCCCGTAATTCACGCAGTACAACGCTAATTACGGGCTGAAATCTGTCACAAAATAAGCCCGGGTCAACATTGAAAAAAATAACCCCACTCACATGTTTATGATCCATGAAGGGGATACACATAGATAAAGCTCATATAGGATGCCAGTTATATGGTTATGTGTAGTGCACCATGCTGGCTTACAAGCAATTGGTGTGTCCCGTACCATTCGATTGAGCAGGTTACTAGGGTTTCCCAACATATTTCCAACAAAAATGCTGACACCCTTGCTCACCTGTTTGGGGAAAAACCTGCTTTACAAAACAAATATCAAGCATGAGGTATTAGTTGATGCTAATTTTGACCAAAATACAGCTCGCAACCCACGTCAAGGGTCTTCATTGTCTTGCAATTCCCTACACTAACTAAGTTAGGGTACACCAGGTCTAATGTGCAAAGACCACACTAAAGTGGTGCAATTTAATATAGATGATTTATGAATTATCTTAGGGTTGTTAAATGACCACTCAGGTTTTTTTTTTACCCCCTCCCCCCAGGTCATTAGACAATGCTTTTGGGTACACTGTAGTGATGCTAATTTTGCTTATCCAGGCAGTCCCCGGGTTACAAACGGGATCGGGACTGTAGCTTTGTTCTTAATTTGAATTTGTATTTTTTGGGGGTTAGAACGGGAAAATTTTTATTATGTAACTCAGCCAAAAAGTTTTTCATTCATTTTACTCATGTGCTGCTGTGGATGCGGGAACTTGTCATTCCACGCTATATCTGCTGTGGAAATGGAATAAAAGTGCCAAATGCCTCTAAGTTCCGTTTGTCCTAGGGACAGATTTTTGGGAACTTTTGTAAGTCGGGACTGCTGTATTGATTTAAATAAAGGGGATTTCGGGAAGAGGGGAAGTGTTCTTTGGGTCTTTGCCTCCCCTCTGATTGGCTGATAGACACAGTGCTTGTGCTTTTATGCTGACAGGAAGTTTGTCTCACTTTGAATTCCTATGAGACTGACTTTGAACCTCCCATAGGAATGCATAGAGAGGTTCACTTCCAGTTCACACAACCATGACAAAGTGTCAACAGCTAGAAATTCTATATTGCTGCGGAGAAATATAATTGCACCCCCTTTGGGCCTTTGGGGGAAAAATAGGGATGGGAGGGGTTTTTTTTTTAAAAAAACCTTTTTTGTTGGAATTTTAAATCCTATATTTGTTATAGTTAGAAGCGGGCTGGCTAAAGGCTGTGGGTGTGGGGGTTTGGGTGTGGTTCCCTGCCCCCGCAAGGATGATGCTAGCCACGCCAGGGAACAAAATCAAAGGGTAGCCCGGTTTTTTTCCCCCAGAGCCCGCCGAAAGCGGGAGGGACTTGTGCGGCGGAGGCTTACCGGGGTCGTTTCCCCTGACGCGACTTGCTTGCATGGCGGCCAGGTGCAGCGGGGTACGGGGAAAGTAGTCCGAATGTAGGGGTGGGCAGGGGAATGTTCGTGGGTGGAAGGCAGGAGGTCGGGGCAGGGGCGAGGTTCGGTGTGGGGAAATTAGCAAGGGTCTGGTCAGGGGTAAGGCGGGGAATTTTACTTAGGAACGCTTTCTTAAGCTCGGGGGAAAACTAAATCCGCAAGGGAAGTGAGGTGTGCAAAAACTTACCCAATTACGGGGCATGCCCTTTTTTAATTTTAATGGACAGCGCGGTGCGCATTCCCCGGGCAGGGGGGACGAGGACCGGGAGGGGAGCGAGGTTTAGTGAGTGGATGGGACGGGTGGCGCTACGGCCGGCAGTGCGGCCCGGGCGTCCCCGTCCCGCGGGGGAAACCGTTATGGGGAACACGGGTGGGACCGGCCCGTGGGCCCGGACCGCGGGCAAACCCGTTACAAGTACCCCCCCCCCCTTTGGCCTCCCCCCCTTTTTGGCTGCAGAAATCGAGGATGAGTTTCCCGATTCAGGATGTTAGTTCAGGCTCCCAAGATCTCCCCTGGGGTCCGAAGCCCTCCAATCACGAGGAAAAAACGTCTTCCTCTGCCCGTTTTCATACCAAAATGTCTTTACTCGAAGATGTCAGGGGATTCGGTATGGGAAAGGGGGTCACTTTTTTAGAGAGAATGGTTCAGAACCAGGGGGGGCTTAGGGATACAAAAAAGCTTTGTGGACCCGGAGAGAGGGAGGCAACAAAGCTTTATGTCAGGGGGTTAACTGCAAAAGAACCTTTAAAAGGGTCCGAGGAACCGAGGGCCCAATTTAAGCTAGGAATTCAGGCGCACAAATCTTGGGAGAGCCAAACGGGCCCCGGGGAGAAAGTCGGGGCAGGTCTTCTCCTTTTGTCTGCTGAGACTTCTAAGGGCAGAGGCCCGAAGTAGAGAACTTTGGTTCCTGCAAATGGCCTTGATATCCCAAAATGGCGTTGACAGCGGGAAATTTCCGAGTCAGGGGGCCAGGGGGGGGGGGGGGGGTTGGGGTGGGGCCCATAGATACAAAGAAGGGGAGGCACGGCAGACCCAGCCCCGAGGTTTTAAAAGCAAATTGGGCCCACGGGAGAGCTGGGGATTTGTCTTGACGTCCGGACAAAAAGTGACGCAGGTATTCCCCCCCAGAATCTGGTTCCTTCTCCACTCCCCTTGGACTGGGGGGGGTAGGGAAAGAAAAGTCCAACTTGATTTGCAGACGGGAGCAAGCACGCCAAAATCGGGAAAAAAATGAACCCGCGGTCGGAGACAAGTGTGGGGGGTAGCCCATGAACCCGGAAGAAAAGTTTTACCCAATTGGGGGGCGACGGGGGCCCATGGAGAGGCACAAAGTGGGAATCTTTGAAAACCCGGTCCGTCACTACCGATCCCCCGAATTCCCAGGGGAAGAGGTGGTCCGGAAAAGTCCATAGCTATGTGGTCCATGGGTTTTTCTGGCACAGGCAGAGGAAAGCAGGGGCCCTGCGGGCCGTGGGGGGACCTTGTTTCGAGCCAAGTGACACAGGCGAGGATGAAGTCTTGACATCCTGTGCTAGAGTCGGCCCCCAGTGTGGCGAGTCAAAGCGTAAGCTTCCCGAGCCCCGGGAGGGCCAGCCAAAGGAGCTATCCCCCCACTCCGATTTCCTCCTGAGTGCCAGCGGCAGTGTTTCCCCGTGGGAATGTTTTGGAGACCTGCGGGGCCCCGTAAAACCAATTGGGGGAAAGTGTGTTGTGCACGGGTTTTTCACCGCCCACGTCCGGGGCACGAGAGAGGATCGCCTTGCGTTTTTCTCAGCAGGCCGGAAGTAACGAAAGTAAAAAGTGAAAAAAAAAAGAGCCACCGGGCTTGGCGGGGGTTTGACGCTGGGCCTCTGAAAGTTAAACAAATTTTTGTGGTCCGTAAAGATGTCGTTTTGGATGACGAGCCCCCCCCGCAGATGTGCCACTCCTCTAGGGCTAACTTGATCCCAAAAGGGGTTCCCGGTCCCCAAGGGATAGTTGCTCAGCCGGCGAAAGGTCTTTGGAAGAACCCACATGTGAAATTTGCTTTGGAGTTTTCTGGGTGGGACCCCCCCTGCCCCCGGTGAGGCATCCACCTCAAAGAGAACGCTTCTCGGAATCAGGGGAAAGACAGGAGCAGTGGAGAAGGCCGTCTTTAGATCCAAAAAAGGCCTTCTCGCCCCCCGGAGGCCAACATCTGGGTTGCATTTTCCCTAGTAATGGCCACATAGGAGCCCCCCAAAGGGTGGAGAAGGGGGGGAAAAATTTTGGTAATAATTCGCAAAGCCCGGAAGCCGTATTCCCCGAAGACCGACAGGACGGGGCCTTTGTGTCCCACAGAGATTTTTTGCCGGGCCCATCTTTAGGCCTTCGCCGAGACTATGTAGCCAAAAAAAAAGGGTGGCTTTTTCCAAGGGAAAAAAATTTTTCTCCAGCTTGGGTACAGTGGGTTGCTGCGCAGAGTTGCAGAACCGGGTATTACCCCAGTGGCTGAAGATCAGGGGAAAAAATCAGGATGTCATCTAGGTACCTATGACGCAGGTTAAAAGGACCCCGGAAGAATGTTGCCCAGTTTTTGGAAAGCGGAGAGTTACAGACCCCCAAAGGCATACGAGGTACTCAAAATGTCCATCTGGGTTTTAAAAACCCCACCTTTCCCACTCGTCCCCTCCCGAATTCTTATGGGTTTATAGGCTCCTCGCGACCAACTTGAAAACCCTTTTTAGCCCCCTTGAGACAGAAAAAGCTTGGATCAGGGAGAGGGGTAGCGTTTTTTTTCGGTGATTTATTTAGACCCTGTGTCTTCACGGAGGAGGGAACCACCCTCCTTCTGCACAAAAAAAAAAAACCCGCCCGGCTGGGGGGAAAGGACTTACGAATGATCCTTTCGGCAGATTCCCCCGAATGTAGGCCGACAGGGCCCTGAGTCTGGTTTGGACAGGGTAAGGGGTTGGGGGTTTTCCCGGGGAGGAGGTAAATAGGACAGTCGTAAGGGCGTGTTTTTGGCCAAATCAGCCTTTTTCCCGGAGAATAATCCCAAATCCAGGTCTGGGCCCGGCAGGCCTGGCAACGGCTTGACAAGCGGGGGCGGAGAAGTGGTAGGCACCGGGGTGGTTTACCCCAAGCAACGGTTCTGGCTTTCGGTACCCAACGCAGGACTTCGCCTGTCTACCAATCGGGGAGGGGGTGACTTTGCAGCCAGGGGGGCCCCAAGAGGACCCCGAGGAAGCACGGGAAGAGTGGAAACCCGATCTTCTCCCTTGTAGGACCCCCCACACGGAGGGGTCCCGGCCGGTTAGTCTGGATGGGGTCACTGAGGGCCCCCCATGACGAAGAAATAAGCAGCGGCTTTCCAGCAGACTACGGTATGCGGTTTTGGGTTACCGTGAGGCTAAGATGAAGTTCCCCGGGAGACCCCGAATCCAGGAAGGGAGAATCCGGAACGAAGGACCGCATCAGAAGCCACCTCCACTGGCATCAAAACGTGGAGAGGAAAGAAACTGCACCTAGGACCGCCTTCCTACGGGACCTAGGGGGTGAGCGTTTCCCGGGCGCTGGGGGTAGCGGACAACTTTTGCGAAATGGGCTGGCTAGCGCGTAGAGACATAGCTTTTTGGGGTTTGGCGAGGTTAGTCCCGCTCCCTAAATGGGCCCGGTCCCCTTTCATGGGTTCCCCCTCAGAGGTTGAGGGGCAGCAAATTTGGGGGAGCTGAAAAACCGGGGGCCAAAGAAACCCCCGACGGGGGCGTACAGAGTCTCTTCCTGACGCGCTCTTCCCCGCCTTTGCGAACCCATGTCAATACGAGGGCCCGGGATGGTTCACTCAGGGAGGGCGGGAGGTCTCTTGCTGCCAAAACTCTTTACCCTGCGGGGGCAGACCCTTTTTGAAAGTGGAGAGAGGGCGGATATTTGGGGGGCGCTGAAACCAGGGTAGGAACTGTACCGCTAGCACCCCCAAAAGGGGTCGCTTTACGAAGGCTCAAGAGGGCGGGCTCAGCAGAGGAAAAAAGGCCGGCTCCCCGAAGATGGTGGGAATTCCTGGAGGAAAGGTTGTAGAAACCGGTCACAGGGTGTTCCTTCCCAGAGGGGAGTGCCCCAAACAGGGCCTTCCCCGGAAGTAGGCTCAAACGAAGGCCACCCTTTGACCTCTCCCCCGGGGGGGAAATGATCCCATCAGTTCTATTTCATTGAGACTGGGTAAAGAACCCCCCGGCAGAGCTTTGGGTCCCCCGGGAAAAAAGATGGGGAAGGGGAGCCGAAAACTTGGGTCCCCGTTAGCCCAAGGAACGGCTGACGTAGACGGAGTCACCCACGGGGCCGCAGGTGGAGACTGTTGCTGGGATGGGGAGCTGACGATCTGGTGAGGCTGACCCCCAAATGCTTGCCTGTTGTGTGATTTTTCTGCGACTGTGGGCAACCTCGTGTAAAATCCCCGATGCTTGGCAGGGCACCTTGGCGGGATCCCTGCTGGATTAAAATGGGGGTGGGTAGTGGGCCGCCTGACCCCCGCAAGCGATGATAGCTAAGCCACGAAGGGAAGGAATCTAAGTAGCCCCCCGGGTTTTCACCGGACCCGCAAAGCGGGGTGGACTTGCTGCGGGTGAGGCTACCAGGTTCCCCCTAAGGGGCTTGCTTTCGATGGCGGCCGAGGTGCGCAGGGAAGAAATGAGTCCAGAATGTAGTCGTGGGCAGGCCAAAAGGGCAGGGCAAGCGGCAATGGTTCGTGGTAAAGGAAGGCAGGTAGGTCAGGGGGAGGCGGCAGAGGTTTTGGAGTCGGGAAACTTTGCAAGGGGTCCGGTAAACGGTAAGGCGGAAATACTTTAGGAACATTTTCTAAGGCTCGGGGAAAAAGAACAGAGGGAAGTGACTTTTTGCAAAACTTTATAGGGAAGCCCCGGCAATTCGGGCACTGTCCCTTTAAATTTACATGGGCGCGGCCCTAGGGGCGCGGGTGCGCATTCAGCCGGCAGGGGGGGAGGATTCCCCGGCGGGAGCGGGCTAGGAGTGGATGGGACGGGGGCGTTCGGCCGGATTTCGGCCCCGGCGTTCCCCCCCCCCGCCCCGGGGCCGGGTTTTGGGGAAAGGGTGGGAAGCGGTCCTGGCCCGGACCCCGGGGCCCCAACCCCTTACAGTGGGCCCCGGTGCAAAAATTCAGCTTTGGGTCCCAACCCCCCAGACCCTGGCTGTGGACCATAGTTTTAAAAAGGTTCCCACTTTGGCAAAAGGGTGATTTTGGTTTAAAGCCCAGAAAGTTATGTAAAGAAAAAAAATTTTTTTTAATGGGGACAAAGAAAAACAAGTTTAATGTGAAGCGTTGCCCCTTGACCCCATGCAGCGCCTATCTCCCCCCCCCCCTCTTCCTCCAACAAGGCCTTTACCACCCCCCTGCGCCAATTTTTTTTCCCCCAACCCCGAAAAGGAACAGAGCAAGGTTGGATGAAATGGCCCCAGCCCGGCCGTTTTATTAACATAAAAACAAATTACAAAAACATAACCAAATGGGAAAGGTATGCACCCCCCAAAACCTCTTTCCCTCAAAACCCAATGGATACTCCAAAACTTTATCCATTAAATGGGGTGAGTCCTTGGAGCTAAAATTTGGTTGGGGAAAGCCCGATGTTTCCATCTCCCTTTACCTTGCCCTCACCGTCACCCCCGACCAAGGGCACCAAAAACCTTCAGGTGGTACCACTCTCACCCGTTCAAGGACACCGCCCCGCGACCCCCACATTTGCCAGACCCTTCCCCAAAGGGGCCCCCAAAAAAGGGGGACCAAATTTATCTGCCCCCCCCACCGATTTTTCCCCTAAAATCCAAGGACCCCAAACCCCCCCACCCGGGAGATGAATGACCCTCAAGCTGCGACGCACCCCCACAGCCCCAAAGCCCCCTTCTATACGCCAGAATGCCAAAGGACCACAAATCCAATACGAGGCCCCCCCTTTAAAACCCCCCCCGTAAACCCGTCCCCCCCCCTTCCCCCCAAAAATCTTTTTTCCCCCCCTTTCCCCTCCCCATCCCCAAACCCACAACCCCCGCAGCAAATCGGAACAGATGTCCCGCAACTCCCCCGCAATGGGGTAGACCCCAAATCGTTACCTCTGCATGGCACTACAATTCGGAGGACGATCCAGTTTTTTCAAAAACTGTTAAACTCGGCAGGACATTCCGCCACCAACCCCGGACCCGCCCGAATCACCCCCAAGCTGTGAGGCACTCCCCTTGCAGACCGCTCTCCCCCAAAGCCTCCGTTGCTGCCCCAATCCTAAAAGAATGCGGAGAATTCCGACGGGTCCAGACCACCCCCCCCACGCACCTCAAAAACTGCCTAAATGGAACGGTACAAAAAAGACCCCTTCGCGTGTCCAAAGCGGGCCACCTGCCCCAAGACCCCTCCCTTTGTATGCCATTAAATCTAAGGGGGAAAATCAACGAGCCCGGACCCACCAGCCGGACCTCCGTCCCCCTCCCCTCTGGTCGTCTTTGATTCCTGTCCAAAACCCAAAACCCCCCAACCGTCCCACAAACCCTATCCAAAAAGCCCCCACCACTGCCCCAGCGGGCATACCCGTCACCCATACGCGGCCCAAAAAGGCCCGCGAAAAGGCAAGCGGAACAGGGAACTCAAATGCAGAGGAAACACACGAAGGGGAGCAAACCCCCAATCAATTCCCGCAATCGAAAAAATGTCGGGCGCCTACTTCGGCCCCCGCGCCCTCGGTACCCTCAAAGCTTTGGTTGTGAGAAAAATTTCGTGACTCCCCCAAAACCCCGCCAAGAAAAAACCAAAAAGCAAAGGCAAAACAAAAAGTGAGACCCCGGGGGAAAACCGACCAACCTCTTTAGAACATGACCCAAAAAACAGAACAGAGCCTCAGCGTTTTCCCCCCCGGACCACTCCGCCCGAGGCCCCCAACCAGTCTCCCCCAAACCCCCCAAGGGGGTGATAGCCCTCCGGTACGGCCCCCTGGATGCCCTAAAAAAATGTCCGCGGCGGCAGACCAGTTCCACAAATCCGGGGGGCACTGTCCACTGTTTTCCCCCGGGGCCCCAAATCCCGAAAACGATCCCATGCAAAAGAGACAAGGAATCCCCAATGTTATTTTTGGGATCCGGGAAAATGAAAAGCCACCACCCAAGCATTCAATTCCAAAACACCCCAACACGAGTCTCCCAAGCAAAAAGAACATGGCGGGGACACGCCGACTGGAGTTAAAAGGCTTGCCCACACCGAGGTTGCACAAAATTTGATTTTCTACTTTGACCCCCTAAATAAATCCACCCCCAATGGGGAACAACTCCAAAAGTCCAAAAATTTTAACCAAACCTCGGTTTACCCACTTCGGCCACCACTACACACCCCTCCCCGGGCAATCGCTCCAAAACCAACCCCAAGCTCTGATAAAATTTCCCCTTCATTGGGCACTACGGCTCCAAAAATTAACGACCGTCCATTCACTTTGCAAAAAGGCCTCCATACCCTCAATCCTCCTTCAACCCTTGAAAGGCGTATGAAAATGATGTGGAGCTCCCGGGCCCGGACGTAGTGCTGCCAACCCTTTTGAAAACACTCGACCAGGGTAATTTTACAAGAAAAATTCAACTTCCCTAATAAAGCTGCAACCCCTAACTGCACTTCTTAAAGGGCGGGACTTGGCTACTTCGGCCCCCAGGGGCGCAACTTTCTTCCGGCAAAAGGCATCCTAGCATGGAATCAATACAAATCCCCCAAAAAAACTGAGGGACGTAGCGGGCCCAAATGTCTTGTCTGGGGCAAGGCACCCCGGACTGGGGACCAAAATGATGGCCCCCATGCCCGAAAAAAATCTGCGTCGGCCAAAAAAACAAAAAGCATCCAAATTGGGGCACTGACAAACCCAGCAAAGAAACCCCTGTCCCAGTGAACGGTGCAAACGAAACGCCGACTAATGGGGTTGGGGGTTTTTTGAATCAACGCCCCCCCCCCCCGTAAACTCCGACCCAGAACCGCTTCATCAAAAAAGGTGTATTCACCGTACAAAGATCCGGGGCAATCCCATCATTGACCCAACGACCCCCAGGAAGGATAGGTGAGAAATTTGTTTGGCTCCTTTTTCGGCACCACCCCAGGGGGGAAACAATAAGTCCCGCAACGGAAGAGCCGAGAATGGCCCCCCTTTTACTAAACTTCTGTTTTAACCACGCCGGTGAACCAAAGCCCACCGCAAATTTTTGGTGGGAAAGGGATTCATGCCTGGGGCAGGGGTCCCAAAAAAAGCAGTAAAACCCTTTCCCAAAAACTGCGCTCCCTTTATCAGGAAAAACTGTTTAGATACTCCTCCATCGGGGCCCCCTTCACTGGCGTCACCCCTTGGGATTGTTTGGGCCTTCCCCTTTCCTTTTCCCAGCATTTTTGAGGCTCCATGGAGCCGGCACTGCCACCGAGCAACTGTGTTTAAATTTAAATTTGCTCCCGAACCCCACATGTCCCCATTGAACAGCCAGCAAATCCCCCCCTTATTCCCCCCTCCCTCCCGAACGAACTGCCCCCAAATCCCCGGGGCCCGGGGCCCCGGGGGCCCCCCCCCATGAAAAGGGTCCCCTTTCCCGAGTGGGGGGGGCCATAAACCTCGCCAGGGGCCCAAAGGGCCTTTTGGTCCCCGTTTTGACGAGGGGAAATTCCCTTTCCCTTTGCAAAATTTGTTCGTTGTACCTCAAAAAACCCCTTTGCCCCCCCAATGGCCCCTAGGGGCCCCCCAAAAGGGAAATCTAAATAACGGGAAAAGGGGCCCAAAAGTTCTCCGGTTTCCTTTCCACCGAGGGCGTTTGCCAAAATAGCAAACGCCTGCCCAATTTTGCAAAATTTTTGGGGGGAATCAATCGCCACCGACCCCTTTTCCCCCTCCTCCTTCTTGCTCTCGCCCCTCTTCCCCTTTGCCCAAATTAAATTTTTTCCCAGTGGAAAGCAATGAAAATATCTCCACATATTCTTTCCTCCCAAATTCTTGCCCTTTGACCTCCTTCTTCAAAGGGCCCCCCAAGGGGACCCCCCAAGCATTTTTTTTTACCCTTTTTTCCCCCCTTTCTTTTTATGTAAACCGCAGGGAAAACCCCCCGGGTCCTTTTTCCTTTTGGACCGATCCCGGGCCCAGGGCCCGCGTTGCGCCCCGGGTCCAAATATCGCCCCCCTGCCCCCCCCGGAAAACCCAGCCCCCTTCCCCCAAACCAATCGCCTTTGGGAAGGGGCACCCGGGCCGCCGCCGGAAACCCCCGGCCCCCCTGGCCGCCCCAAAGGAAGGGGAAACGGGCAACCCAACCCGCATACCCCTCCCAGCTCCGGGCCAAACCCCGGGTTACCCCCAACTCCCCCCCCAGGGGACCAGGCCCCCCCTGACCTGCACCTACCCGACACATGGTATGGGCAAAAATGACGGACAAAACATAGAAAGAACTCACCAGATGCACAGGTGCTGTGACCCTGCCGTCGCATCCAGGGGACCCCTGAAGAACCCCCCGACCCCTAAAAAGCCCCCCACCGGACACCCGGGGAGACCATCGAAGGGGGGGGGCCCCCGCCCCTCCCTGAACCACCGATCCTTCAGCCGGGACAAAAACCCCTGCGGGGGAGGGCCCCCCAGGGGTAATGTCCGCTTGCCCCCGAAAAGGGAGAGATGACAAGACCAGCGGAATGCTGTTGTAAAGGGGACCCGACACGGGGCCTCCAAACCCCCCCGGGCGACCGAAATTGCATCCGACCGGTTGGCTGGTAGCTCCCCCGACCGGAAAAATCCCCCAAGATGGGCCTGAAGTCACCATGGATCCCACCGAGGAAACACCCCACAGTGGGCCCCCAAAATCCAGAACTAACGGGGGCCCCTGCTGTGCGCTGCAGGCCCCGGGTCGCCTTTGCGGATTCCTTCCCAGACCAGGGGGGCACTGGCCCTAGCAGCTGGCCTCGGCCCCCGGCCTGGAGGGGGGGGGTCCTGCGGGGGCCCCGGGTTTTCCGAGGTGTAATGTCAGGGCAAAAGGGTGAAAAAAGGGGACGGTCCCCTGCGCCGCGGGACTGGGGGAGGAGGGGGAGGGGAAGCAGCCATTTACAGCCCCTCCCCGGGGTTCCCTTTCTCCAGGGAACCCCCACCTGAGGGGCCCAGCCATGCGGCCCCACGATCCCCCAGCCCCCCTTAGTTCACCCAAGAAGCTCCTCCACAGACCCCATGGATATTCCTCAGGGGACAGAGAAAGCAGGCTTTTTTACTGCTTCTGCCCCCGGCGCTTCTGATCCCCTGCTCTTGCAGGGCGGGGTTTAAAATTCCCCCCCCCTTGGAGGGGAGCAAATGTCAGGGGGCAGGGGACGGGGCCCATCGCGAGGGGCCTCCTTAAATCCCGGTTTCCGTATGGCCCGGGCCCCGTTTGATCGCTCTCCTCCCTCCACCCCAATTCTTTGTGAAGTGAACAAAAAAAAATTTAAAAATTCCCAATTTTTTTTAAAAGAAATTTAAACTTTTAAAGCCCCCCTTTGGGAAAGAAATATAGGCTTTTTACTAGACGGTTTGGGGTTTCCCACTTTTAGGTACCCCCTCATTGGGAAATATGGGCCCTTCCCTCAGTAGATCAGTATTTAGGTTACAGGTGAAAGTTTTTTTTCATTTTTTTGGGGGAATTTTGGAAAGTAAACCAAAAAGAAAAAAGGCATTTTAGGGGTGTGTGGAACCCTTCTACTGTTTTCCAAATAGGGAAATAAATGATGTTATATTTTAATAGACTGGATTTTAATACAGCGCAAAAACCAATTATGTTCATTTTTTTATTTTGTTTTTGAAAAAATGGAAAAAGGGGGGAGGGTTTTGAACTTTTAGAATTTTTTTCTTCATTTTTACTCATTTTTTAATTTTAAATTTCCCCCCTAAGGTAATTGGAAAATGTAGAACTCCCGGGCCGGTCTAAAGGGTACCATACGGTTTACAAAATTACGGGGCACCCCACACATATAAATAAAACAAAACATATAGTGTGGGGGGTGTTCTGTTTTGGAATAGCACACAATAAAATTTATATAATATTTATAAAATTATATATTTTTAATATATAGTTTTATATTATAAAAAAAGGATATATTTTTATATTTTTAATTATATTTTTAATTTTTATATTTTTAAAAAGTGTGTTTTCACTTTACAGTAACTCACCACTACTTACAAAACACAAACCCACATTTTTAGTGTGTGCCTGTAAGGGTATTTACCTCAAGGTTTTTGGGAGACGGGCCCTGTGTGGCAAAAAATGCTGAGACTTGTATTTTTACAAAAGGTGCGTGGACTACAGGAAACCAAAATTACAAAAACTAGACAGCTTAAAACTTGAAGCATAAAAGGTTGTATCCTTTTTAGTTCCACACAGTCACTGTAGAACTAAAAGGTCCCAGCATGTCGGCCACAAAGGCCAGTGTCAAGGTACCACAAGGTTTTTACAATTAAAAAAGGGGCAACCCCCTTTATTTTATATTTAAGATAAAAATGTGTGTTTTTTAAATGAAATTTTAAGGTTTCTCTTAGGCTTGTTCACACGGCTTAATTTGGGCGGGACGAAATTTGGCCCCGAAAATTTTCGCATTTGTGGGCGGGGCGGGGGGGGTGGCGGGCTCACGGCCCCTTTGGACATGCATTACCCACAGCGCGGATACCCCGGGGAAAATAAGTAGCAGGGTCACTTCTCTCCCCCTCCCCTATTGTGCGAGCGGGGAGGAGACGTAATCCATAGTTCTCTTTTGGGGACTGTGGATTACCATAATGATGGGGATGGATATCAGCCGTACTGCAGCCCCCAAATAGGGCCCCGCCAATATGGACTAAAACCCGCCCCAAAATTTAAGCCGTGTGAAATTTTCCCTAACTGTCCAGGGGGAGGATGGGGTTTTGAAACGGGCAGGTGGCGGGGCCCGGGGGACAAGGCTTTTGGTTTCCCCTGGGTCAAGTAACCCCAATTTGGCCCCCTCACCCCCAAAAAAATGGCCCCCCCCCCCAAAAAAATTCCCCTTCACCCCAGCTCCAGGCCCTTTAAAATTTTCTGCATATTCCACATAGCTCCTACCCATCCCCTCAGAAGTACTGCACAATAAACAAATTGGTTTTTTTTCAAAATCGGCCACCTCCGTATGACGGCAATTTCCCTAAAATAACAGTCCCCCAAATAATCCCTACACATGTGAAAATCTCCCAGACAAAAAAAAACGGATGGTTATAAAAAAAATTTCCTCAAAACCAAGACCCAAAAACTATTATTTCCCTTAAGGCTCAAAAAAACGGGTTCAAAACTCTGCCCAAACCCCCAACCCCCCACATGTGACTATCCCCTGTACACACTTGTTTTAAATTATCCCACCGCCATACAGGGGACCTTTTTGTGGGGATATTAGTTGTATTTTGGCGCTCAGCAGAAATATTACCTAAATAACCGGGGATAAGCCGAGTTTTTCCAGCCCCAAAAAAATTGTGCTGAAAAAATGCGCCCTTTTTGGTTTTTACACCGGGGTCATTGTCGGCACTCGGGACCCTGCGAGGGGGCCCGGGGGGCCGACAGGGACGCTTCAGTTATATGCGGCTCCTCAGGGAAAGGGGCATATAAGGGAAGGTCCGAGGGGAGCGCACGGGTGGGGTGGGGTGGGGGTTTTGGGCGGGCACTGCCCAGCAAACCCCTTCACCTATATGCGATCTCCGGAGCGCAAAAGGTGAAGGGTTTAACCATGGGGGCAGGGGCGGCGCTCTCTGCCCCGCAGTGGACCCCGGGGGGCCCGGGAAAACCCCGCCGGGGCCCTTTCCTGATTTTTGGGCACAGGCAGCGTGTGTCATACGTGCATGCGGGGGCCTGATATCACCCCCCTTTTTCTGGCAAGGGGAAGGGGAGCCGCGGGAGGCCGGGACGAAAGGAAGGCGGGAGCGGCGAGGGAGAGGAGCAGCCGGGAAAGTGTTTTTTTTTTTTAAAAAACCCCCCCTTATACCTGCCTAAAAGCCTGCCTATATCTGCAGGGGGGAACCTATATGTTATCCCCCCCCCACGGTGTTTAGGGTTGCAGCGGGGGGTATGAAGAGTTCTTTGGGAAATTCTGGGGGAACTGGGGGGGTTGCAGGGGTTTTGGGGCCCCTTTTTTGTTTAATTATTCTCTTTCACAGCACACACCCAAATTTAACAGGTTCCACGGGTTGGGCAGTTTTAACAGGCGTTATAAAGGCCCATTCTCCCTTTACAGTAAATTTTAAAAAGAAAACCATAAATATAACAGCAATCCAAAGGGCCCCTGGCATTCACACTTTTTAAGCTGAAAAGGGGGTAAAAAGCTCACAGAAACCGGGGGTTTTCCCCATTTATTTTTTTTGTCTTCCTGAGCTGGGGTTTGTGGGGGTTTCTCTTCACTGGTTTTGCTTTGGGTGCAGTTTAAACACGGGGGTTCTGTTTTAGGGTCTTTCACCTTCTTTTTGTGCCCTTCACTCTGTTCATAGGCCCTTTAAAAATACCCAGAACCCACTCCCCCAAACAGTGTTCC
>JAODAL010032998.1:0-46146 GCA_025379985.1 Phyllomedusa bahiana | reverse complement strand
AACGGATGGGGGCCCACAGGGCGCTTCGACCCAAAGGATCCACCCCTCTTACTCGAGACATCATTTGATGTCTGCATGACCATACGGTGAAGGAAGCTATTATGGAAAAGGCCAGAGGAGTGCACAATATTGACTATCAAGGTGCCCCCATTAAAATTTTCTCTGATCTATCATGGCATACGCTGCAAAAAAGGCGCCACCTTCGACCACTCCTAGTCATCCTGAAAGAAAAGCGCATACCCTATCGGTGGAACTTTCCCTTTGCTCTCTCTGCTCGAGCAGAAGGTCGGTCAGCGGTTCTCATGGTCTTCTCGGATCTTCCGGCCTTTTGTAAAACACTTCAGATCCCTATCCCAAGGTTGGATAACTAGGAACTTCCCGCGGTACCACCTCCACCACCTCCGGTCTGGCAGTCGGCTACAAATCACAAAGGACGCTCTCCGGGTACTTCTTCTCCGACTCAGAAAACCAGACGTTCGCCTCCTTGATGGGATCGGGACTGAGCGACGGACAGCTGAGTAGAAGCTCTCATGTGTTTGCTTGGGACTGCTGCTTACTTCTCTTGCTTTTTCTCCTCATATCCTGATGTAGGGCTTATATTGTTTAGTGCTTAATTCAGAAGATGGCCTGTTGGTTGTGTGACCCATGAACCTATCTTGGGTTTTGTGGTTTACCTTTATTCTTCCCTCTCGCAGTTCTGAGCCAGAGGGAACAGAGAAGGGTTTTTTCATTTTTTCTCATTTGTAGAGCTTCGTTCTTTTTAGTAAGTCTTAGGAGGGCGGGCTTTCAACTAACAACCCTCTCTTTTTATTTTGTTGGGTCCTTGGTGATATCCCGTGGTAACCTCCGAACCCCCGACACCTGGCGTACTTACGCTTCAGAAGGGGCATTAGGGGCAGTTTTTTTGCCTTGTGCTAGGTACATATTTACTTATTGTAGTGAATACTTGTTGGTTTCATTTCTGTTTACCTAGTCTGTGTCTAATTGTTCCTTTCCTATTGTTTCCCCCCCCCCCGTCACTATCCTCATCTGGGGTCTTTGCCTATATACTGAATAAGGAAGATAGCCACTTGATATCTACACCTCCATAGAGCTCCTCCTAGTTTGTACATTATCCCCCTCTCCGCCTGTGGCCATGGTCCGTTCTGTTACTTTAAATGTAAAGGGGCTCAATTCCAATGTAAAGAGGAGATTGGCCTTGAGGGAGTGCCGGTCTTTGCAGGCGGATGTGGTCTTCCTGCAGGAGACTCACTATGACTCCAAAGGGACGTTCAACTTTGCAAAGCACATATACCCGACGGTCTTTTCTGCTGTTAATGACAAAAAAAGGCTGGTGTTGCAATACTGGTATCCGGGACTTGCCCTTTGCAAGTGCAGGCATCGTTGGTCGATCCGGCAGGACGATATATCAGTCTTAAAGCCACACTTGGTGGGAAACCAATCACCCTGTGTAATGTGTATGTACCAAACTCCTCTCAGATATCTTTTTTGCACAGAGTATTCGCCAAGCTCACTAAATTTCCCTCTACGGCCTTACTTTTAGATGGAGACTTCAACCTAATTTTCTCAGACTCAATGGACAGGTGTGCCACAGGGAGAAAAGCCTTGGGTCCAACCTCAGTCAGGCTTTCGGCGACCTTCAGAAGGCTCATCCGATCTCATGGGTTCTTTGACCTCTGGAGAGTGAACCACCCCAAAGACAAGGAATACTCTTTTTTTTCCATCCCCATCAGACTCATACCAGGTTCGATTTTTTTTTGACAATGTGCCGACTCTTCGTATGTTGAGGAGATCATGCATTTGGCCTATCAATTTGTCCAAGCATGCCCCGGTCAAGGCCGATTTCGACTTTAAATCCTCCTCGCTCCGATCGTTTCACTGGCGCCTGAACGAGACCCTTATTAAGAGGCCGGCTCCGAGGGAGATACTGCGTGATTCCCTTTCTTCCTACTTTAATCTGAACGAAGGTACGGTCTCCTCGCCTTCTGTCCTGTGGGAGGCCCATAAAGCTGTCTTCCGTGGCCATTGTATTGCATTGGGTGCTAAGCTGAAAAGGGATTACTCAGAGAAGGCTAAAAACTCTCCGGACTCGTCTGAGGGGGCTCGAGAGGAAGATGTTCCAGCATCACTGGGTTGCCACGCTTAGGCGCATTGTAGCCCTGAGTGGCGACCTGAAGGATTTGGCTGTTCACAGGGAAGAAAAACTTCTCCTTTATTCTAAACAAAAATATTATGAGTACGGCAACAAAGCCCATACAATACTGGCCAGACATCTCAAGGAGAGGTCGACTAGCTCCATGCCCCAGGCCCTTAGGGACAGGGATGGCACCTTGCGATATGATCCTGAATCTATCGCCAAGCTGTTTCTCCATTTCTTCTTGGACCTTTACTACCTGCCCTCGACTCTCCCTGAGCAGAGAGACGTAGCCCAAAAAGTTATACAGGATTTCCTGAGCCGGTGTTCGTTAGAACCCCTCCCACAGGAGGCTTTAACCTCACTCGGGGCCCCTATTCAAATGGAAGAATTACTGGAGGTCATTAAGGCCCTTCCGTCAGGTAAGGTCTCTGGACCGGATGGTCTTCCGTACCTGTATTTCAAAGTATACTCAGAGATTTTGACCCCATATATGTTGCAGCTTTGTAACTCTTTTATAAATGGGGCTCCTGTGCCTGACTCCATGTCTCACTCCCACATTACCCTCATTCATAAACTGGGCAAGGACCCAGTTGATAGTGCCAGTAACAGACCAATAGCCCTCCTTAACTCAGACTTAAAAATATATACGAAAATCCTAGCTAATAGATTAAATCAGTGGCTTCCCCAGCTAATCCACAGAGACCAGGTGTGCTTTGTTCCATTTCGGCAAGGGGGGGGACAATACGAGGCGTACAATTAATTTGGTGGATGCGGTTAATCATCAGTCGAGGCAGGCCCTACTCCTTGGCCTGGATGCAGAAAAGGCCTTTGACAGGCTAAACTGGTCATTTCTATTTGAAACATTATCGGCCTATGGCTTTTCTGGACCATTCGTAACAGCAATAAAGGGCTTATATAGTTCACCGTCTGCTTGTATTAAACTGCCTCATTATATATCGGAAACTTTTAGGATCCACAATGGTACCAGGCAAGGTTGCCCATTGTCCCCCGCTACTATTTGCGCTTTGCATTGAGCCCCTTGCTGCCGCTATTCGAGCCAATCCCAATATCAATGGCATCCAGGTCAAGGATAGGAAGTTTAAACTGTCTCTTTTCGCAGATGATATTCTTTTGACACTTACAGAAATTCATATCTCATTGCCAGCCATCCACGCCCTCCTTGCCGAGTTTGGAACCCTGTCTGGGTATAAAATTAACACCACTAAGACGGAAGCTTTCCCTATAAACATTCCCCAGGAGACTCTAATATCCCTCCAACACAATTATCCCTTTAGATGGCAGACTCACTCTCTTAAGTACTTAGGAACGCAGATTACTGCTCAGTATAATTCACTTTATAGTGCAAATTTTCCCCCGCTCTTTAGAGAGATAAACAGCCTACTCTCTAAATGGCATTCCCTCCCGCTCTCTTTCTTCGGGAGAATAAATTCGGTTAAGATGTCCATCCTGCCTAAGCTCCTTTACCTTTTCGAAACTTTACCGGTGGCAGTCCCGTTAAGGGAGCTGCGTTCCGTTCAGGCAGCCATCCTTCGATTTATATGGGCAAAAGGTCGGCATAGGGTGGCTAAGAGTGTACTTATGGCCAGTATACAGAGGGGTGGTTTAGCAGTCCCTGACATTCTTCTCTATTATTGGGCCTCTCATTTACGCAGCATCCCGGCATGGTCTACCTTCCGGGCGTACTCCAAATGGATGGAGATTGAGAAGCTATGGTTCGCTCCAATTCATCCGAATGCACTCCTATGGCATTCTAGGCCTCTGCCCGAGCTAGGCTATCTATTGGGCACTATTAAATTTACTTAACAGGTCTGGAACTACTGCAAGGACAGGTTTAAGTTGGCCTCTAAGGCGTCTCCCATGGCCTCCTTTTTATGCACTCCCCTACTCCCTACTGGATCGTCGAGGCTTGTCACTGGGCCGTGGCTGGGGCATGGGCTATTTCGCTTTGGGGATATTGCCAGACCTGGGGATCGGAAGCTGATTCCGCTCTTAACTCTCCAGAGGGACTATCAACTCCCAGAGAGATCGCGATTTCATTATCTGCAGATATCACACCTCTTGACCTCTATGTTTGGCACGTCCAAATTATCTATACCCACTCAATTCGAACGTATATGTAAAGCAGGCCACTCCACTAAAGAGCTTATCTCGGCACTCTACGCTATCCTCTCGAATCCATCCCCTGAAGAGGCCCCGACACACAGATACAGGGCTAAATGGGAATCTTATCTAGGCAGGAATATCCCTTATCCGACTTGGCAGGCCATATGGAAGGCTGCAGCTAAGTCTTCAATCTGCACCACATACAGGGAAAATCTATATAAAATACTGCTATTTTGGTATCATACCCCTGAAGTCCTACATAAATGGAATCCTCAGCTCCCGCAAACCTGTTGGAGGTGCCAATCTTCTGTAGGAACGCTCCCCCACATTTTATGGGATTGCCCAATAATCCAGGGATTTTGGTTACAGGTGCAGAATCTTACACAGTGTTTTAGAGATAAGAGTTCCCCTCGATCCTCTGACCTACTTGTTAAGCAGCCCTGTAAAAGATCTCCCTAAGGCTGACTCCACCCTAATGCTATATATCTTGACTGCAGCCAGGTGTCTGATCTCGGGGAGGTGGCGCCAGACCGCACCACCTAGTGCGGTGTATCTTTGTCAATGAATTGCTGAGATAAGGCGAATGGAATATTTGACGGCCTCCCTACATGACAGGCTGGATCTGTTTGAGAAGACATGGCTCCCCTGGGATGTTTATCGAACTTTGAATCCAGCATAACATGTATTAGGCATTTTTGATGCACCTCTCTCTCCATTCCCCTACCCTGTCCCGACCCCTCTTCCCTTTGTCTATAGTGTTTTCTGTCTTTATGTCCTAAGTTTCTCATATTCTTTGAATTCTGAGGTTGAATTTGCTGATTTAAGGTTGGAACAACTGCTTATAGTGTCTTATTTCTTAAAAGTTTCTAAGATTTTATACATGTCGTGGATACACCTCAATCACCATGTGCTTCTTTACGTGACGACTCTTTCCAGGCATGTATATTGAAGATTTATTTTCACATATACCTGTATGTAATGTCTTCTCTATTCAACATTGAAAACTCAATATAAATTTTCAATTTAAAAAAAAAAAGTGTCAGTCTCCTGACTAGCAGATAATTATCTACTGGACATGTGCTCTAGTCAGAAGCCCGTGTTTCTAAATATATTTTTCACATTTAAAGTGGTTTTCTCCCCCTGCTGTTTCACGGAGCCACAGCCAGTCAGCTTCAGGCTCCTACTTCCTGTTCAGGGGGTGGGAAATTCTACAGCTGCAGGCTCTCACTTCCTGGTGAGGTTGTGGCTGGTTCTATAGCAATGATTGGCATATCAGCTCTGCTATTCCTGAGAGTCTGTTACAGGGACATGAGTGCTGGAGATTTGTAACATGTAGTACATAAGGCTCTCTTTTAACCTCCTTCTTCTCCTCCTGTCTCCTAAAACTAAATGTGGAAAAAACTGAGTTTATGATCTTTCTACCGTCTCACTCTATCGTCCTATCTAATCTCTCTCACAGTCCACGGTTCTACACTTTCACCGGTGCCACAAGTTTACTGCCTTGGGATATCCTCTCTGTCTTTAATACCACACATCCAAGCTCTTACCTCTGCCTGCCGCCTCCACCTGAAAATTATCTCTTGAATCTGCTTATTCGTTATCTTCAATACTACAAAAATGCTCGTCCCTGTCCTTGTCATCTGCAACATCCTTCTCTGCAGCCTCCCGTCTAGCACTCTTGCTCCCCTTCAATCCATCCTCAACTCTGCTACCAGTCTGATTCACCTCTCTCCTCGCTACTCCCCTGCCTCTCCCCTCTGCTAATCCCTACAGTGGCTACTAATTGCCCAGCGAATCCAGTTCAAGTTACTACTAGTGTTGAGCGATTTTTATCGACAAATTTGAAATCGGCAAGGTTTTTATGGTGATCGAAATTTCCAGATCATGCGATAATTAAGGTTAAAATCTTTTCTTCATTTATTAAGATCACTGGCGTTTCCGGGAAAATTTTGGGGGCCCAGCAAATCAAATTCCCGAATAGGCAGGTGAATGTGGGTGCAAAGTAAAGACTGGGATGTGTTTTTTGGTTGCGTTTGGGCGGGGAAAAATCACATGACCTCTTTTACATAGAACGCTTTTCCTTTTTCCCAGCCTAAAGTGTCTTCACCCCTCATGGGGATAGGACCTGCCTCTCCTGTCCCCCCAAACAGCTCAAAAAATTTTACCCTTTTTTGCAATAAAAACCCTTTTCTATTACCTGTGATCCCCAAATTTTAGTTAGATTAAATTTAAAAATTTTTTGTATTACTGGGAAAATTTTTAAAAAGCACATCTACGCTGAAAATTTTCACGGCGGGGGGAGCGGGGGGGGGCCCCCCCGGGGCCCGAACACAGCAACTTATTATAAAGAAAAAAGGGAAAAAAGTTCCCCAAGACTTAGTGAAGACTTTGTAGTGGAATATTTAAATTAAAACAGTTTCCAGTGAAATATTTCCGGGATATTGGCACCAAACTTATTTTGGATACACATCATTTCTAGAAACGGGCAGGTTTTTGTTAGCCCCAAAAAACCCCCACTTTTATTATCATTAAAATTTCAGATAGGTTTTTAAATTTTCTTTTTTACCCATTACACCTGGACTTTTTATTTATCCCCCTTGCGGGTTAAAATTTTAAAAATCCAGAAATTTGGGAAGTCGCAAAAAGGTTTTTTGTTGCCAAAAAAACCGTTATCGAAACGAAAACTTTTTTTCCCCCCCAATTTTAAAACGTTGTTTTTTTTAACCTTTTAAAAGGGCGAAAAAAACCCAGACTTTTTTTGTTTTTTGACCCCCCAGAAAAGCTTACGTAAATCTTAAAACCCGCAATTCTAAAATTCCCCAAAGGTGAATTAAAAGGGTTTGCAAAAAAATACCGTTTATTTTTAACAAAACCCTTTTTTTACGTTTTTTTTTGGGACTTTTGCCACCCAGCCTTTTTGGGGTTTCCAAATTGAACAAAAAAAGGGGCCATTTTTTTTAACCTAAATTTTTTTTTCCCAAACAGCAATTCAAAATTTAATTCACCTTTTTTTAAAAAGGTAATTTAAAAGGTGCAAAAAATTTCCGTTTTTTATACCAAAACATAACATTACGTTTTTTTTTGATTTTTTGCCACCCAGCTTTGCCCATTACCAGTTTCTACGTAAATTTTTTAAAACAGCAAAAAACCCCTTAATTAATTTTCAACCCAAACAAATTTGGAAAATTGAAAGGTTGCAAAAAAATTTTTTAACCGGTTAATTTAAATTTTCCAAAACCATAACATTTAAAGTTTTTTTGACTTTTGCCCCCAGCATTGTTCATTGCCGCAGCCATCAACGAAAATAAAAAAACCCGCAATTTATATTCCCCAAACGGGTAAATTGGGAAAGGGTGAAAAAAAATTTTTTAAAAAAATTTTATTTTTATACCAAAACATTAACCCCCCTTTAAAAAGTTTAAAACCGGTGTTTTTTTAAAACCAAAAATTTGGGCCACACCCAGCATTGTTAAATTGAGCAGAATCAACTAAACCCTTAAAACAGTTTTTTCTTTTTTCACCACGGGTAAATTTGAAAAGTGCAAAAAAAAAAACCGTTTTTTTAAAACCAAAACATAAAAATTACGTTTTTTTTGGACTTTTCCCCAGCCCAAAATTTGTTGATAACCCCCTTGCGTTAAATTTAAATTTCCAGCAATTTTTTTGTTTAGGGGTTTTGGGGAGAATACTGTGATTTGCCGTCTTTTAAAGAATTTTCCCAAAAACCATTCCAACCTTCTAAAATTTTTATATTTTGAACATGGACCCAAAATGAAAGGTTTGGGAAAGGAGCAAAGAGGGGGAAGCAAAGGAGGGGGTACATAGAAAGGTGTCCTTCCATTGCGGGAAAAAACACCCCACCCCCAGCGGATCGTCAGTTGCGGGACCGTCGGGCCCGGGTCATCGCTGGGCCCGGGCCCTGTAAATTTAAAAGAAAAGAAAATCGTCGCCAATCTGCCCCTTCCAGGGGTTAATGCAACTGCACTGCATCTTACCTCCTCGCCCCCCGCAGTCACGGCCAAAAAAGTCGTCATCACATCATCAGCATCTGTCCAACATGAAGCAGCCCAAATTAAACCCCTTTTACCCCCCACGGGGATAACCCAAATTTGTTTTAAAGACCTCTTGTGACAAAATGGGTTGGGGGTCAAAAGGCTTTTTAAAAGGGATCAAAGAGGATTTTGGGTTTGTTTCTGACCCCCAGTTACTAAATGCCATCAGAGGGGGTGAAGGAAGGGGCAATCCCCCCCCCAAAAAACCCCGGGGGTGGGAAAACCCCTTGCATTTCCCCCTTGCTTTTTAGCCCGCAGCTTCGGGTTGCAGAAAGTAGGCGCCCAAGTCACCTGTGTGGATGATGATAAAGGAGGGCAGGGCGGATCCTTCCTGTCTTTCCGCAAATTTGCTTGCGAGCGCTTCATCAGAAAGGACGAGGAGGAAAGACGATGGGGTTTGCCAAGGGGGTCCCCCCAAAAAGGGGGAGGGGGGTTTTCCGCAAAAAAGTCCGCTGACATGATTCCCCCACCCAGGGTTTAAGCGAAAACCCCGCTTCGCTTATCGCCGCAAAAAGGCCCCGGGGCCTCTAAGCCGGGGTTTCTTTAAAGCAATGCCTCTGTTTCCCACCCAGCGATTCATATGCCCCCTTTCCCGAAAACCGCAAAAGTAGAGGAAAAAACCCAAAAATTTTGGTTTTAACCACCCCCCAAAACTTTCTATAAACATGCAGCGAATAAATGATTGAAATGGAGGGAACATTTGGAAAAAAAAGGTTTTAGACCGACGCCGGGCCTCCAACCACTGTCACACCCTTGCTCCGCCTCCCCTCCTCCGCCCCCCCAAAGGGTTTTCCCTCACTGCCCAGTCTCTCAGATTTCTTGATCAGGGATCACCTCCGCTTCAGCCTCCCCCGTCCCTGATTCCAACCAACACCACCTGGGGGACCCACCCTCCCCCTTCCCCTTTTCCCCGGGTTTAAACGCCCCTGCACGCCGAAAAAGGGCCAGTCTAGCACCGCCTTCTGTTTCCTTTTTTGGGGAGCAAAAGAAACCCCTTTCCCCCAAAACCCAAAACCCAAAAAGCCAAAACCTGAATGGGGGCCCTTTGCCGGGGTTTGGGGGTTTTTGGGAAAGTTGGGCCTTTCCGTCGGGTGGCCCAAAATGGGTTCCCCCCACTCATGGCCCTCGCCCCCCCCCAATACCAAGCACGGGCTTTTCTTTCCCAAGAAAAGGCTTTCCCGGGCCCCCCCCACCCACGTGAAACAAAAATTTCAACGCGTTGTCTCTTCTGTGCCCGGGAAAAAATTTCCATCTCCCCAAACCGCCCCAATGGACTAGAAAGCAGGGGCAAGGCCCCCCCCCTTATATCTCTGTACAGCTCACGGGTGAGCGGGGTGGATTCTCTGGGGGGGGTTGGGGGCTCTAAACTAGGCGCAAGGCTTAAATTTTTAAACCCCACCCCCCCCCCCCAGGGAGGGTTTGCGGGGGCTTTTTCCCCCCAAGGTCCTCTGGGGGCCCATCAGCCCCGATCACCCGGCCCGGGTTGAAATTAATCGGGCCTTGGAGGAACCGCCCCACACCGGGCCCGGACCCGTGGACGGCTTAAGAAGGGAGCCCGACGCGGGCTGGGGGGGACAAAAACCCTTTGTCCCGGGGCAAGGTGGTTTTTCGTTAACGGGCAAAAATTGTGGCCCCCCTTAAGATGGGTAGGCTGGACACTTCCCTTGCCTGGAAATGTCATGAAACTTGTGGGTCCAAAAATTTTCAAAAAAGGGGGCTCCCCGGGGGTCTGGATCCCTGCTGTAAAAAAGGCCCCGAGGTCTATTTCCCCATTTTCCGCCGTTCGAAACCCCTCTTCGTCCCCCCTGGCGGGTTTTGCGCGTCAGTCGGCCCCCCCGCCCCAAACCCCGTCTAAATTGTTGACCGGGGAAACGCGGGGAATTCCCCCCCCAAAAATGCTCCAGCGTTTGTCCCCAAGCAGCGAAATTTGCCATTACGCATTTCAAGGTGACACATGGCCTGAAAAAGCACCTTTTGCGGCCTCGGGGGGGTTAAAACCCCCGGATTAGCGGGTGAAAGAGCTCTGCACCACCCTTGCCTTTTTTGGAAGAAGCCCCCCCAAAAGGGTTTCGTGGGGGGAAAATTGCCCTTGTCAGCATGGCTTTGGGGTGATTTTTAGTTCTGGAAAAATCGTTGGACACTCTTAAAACAACGGTCCCCCCCGGAAAAGGGGAGGGGGGACCCCAACAGTGGGGACAGGGACCCTTTTTCCCTCCGTCAAATCCAAAAGGCCGACAGTTTCCACTTTTTCACCGGTTTCATTAGGCAGTGGTTGGGCCCAAGCTAGTGAAAGGGTTGGCCATCAGCTCCCCGGGGGGTGCATCATCTCAGGAAAGTCGGGCCTGTTTGAAGCTGGGGGCCGGAGGAGGTGGGGAGGAGGAGGAGGTTTCCAAAAACCCCCGATTTTACCGACTTTCCCTTCCCTTTGGAAAGGGGTTTGGGCGCGAATTTGGGTTGGAGGAGGAAATGAGGAAGATCGTTTGCTATTGCCCCCCCCAAGGGGCGGGGAAATAAAGGGTCCATCTCTCACATAAAGGTTTGGATGCCCCTTTTCCTCCAACATGATCCTCCCCTTAAAGGGCCACCCAAAATGAACAACAGTTACGGTGGGCCCCCCTCCGGAAACCCGGGGGTAAAAAACAAAAACAGCATTTTTTCCTTCCCCCACCCAAAAAGAGATTAAAATGCGGAAATGGAGACCTTGCTGATTGATCAACTGGAGACAACTGTTGCGTCTGCTTCACGGGTTTCCCCAAAGTCCCCGGTGGGAAAAACATCACGAAGTGACAGCAGTAGGTGCCAAGTAGGCGTTTCGGCAGCAAACAGGCAAGGGGGGCAAAGCCCAATGGGTTTAAAACCTTTTGGGAAACCCTTTTTTTACCAAACCCCACCAAAGCCCTGCAATGAAGGGGACCCCATCCAACCCACAGAGGGTCACTTTAAAATCATGGTGCCCGGACAAAAAGCTCTCAACACCGATGGTTTTTCCTGTTTTTCCCCCACCCCAAAAGACCTTCCCGGGGGAACCAAATGGACGAATGGCCCGAGCTGGGAAACAGCCAAAAGAGGTTTTTTTGTCCGCCCAAACACCAGGTCATATTGAGCGGACCTTCAGCACAGCGGAGGGTCATTACCAGACCCAAAACCTTTCCCGGCTTTTAAACAGAAAAAAGGATGTTTGGGTTTCATCAAGAAAGAATCAGGCATGGTTTTCTGAAGATGTTTTTTGGGCCCCAAAAATTTCCCAAAAAAACCGATTATTGCCGGGCTACTTCCTTCCTCTTCAAAAAAGAAATGGTCCCCCTTAAAACTTTTTTTTAAAAAAGATGATTTCTTACTGCAAATTTTTTTTCTCTTTTCCCAACAGTTTATTTTGCGGGTTTTTTCTGTGAGGGGACGTAAAAAACAGAAAAAGGTTTTTAAGACAACCCCGTAATTTCCAAATTTAAATTACTTTTTCTTTTAAAAAGTTTTGCATTTTCAATATTTTTAGGGCCTTTTTGCTGTGGATACAGCATTTAAATTTTGGTCCTTTTGGGAAAAAAATGTTTGGCCCTTTAAGTGGCATTTCTCCTTTTCAATTTTTTAAAAGTGGTGAGAATCATATTTTTAATTTTTGGGGTCATGTGCTGTGAGAACCCCAATAAAACAGGTCCTTTGGAACAAAATGTGGGTTCTAAGTGGAAAATTTTTCCCTCACAATTTTTAAAAAGTGGCTGAAAAGTCATTTTTATAATTTTTTGGGTCATGCTGCTTTGAAATTTCAAACAATACTTTCAGGGCCTAATTTTTAAAAAAAATAAATTTTTTCAAAAAGGGCATTTGTTTTTCCAATTGACCCCAAAGGGGTCAAGGGCATGCTTTTAAAATTTTTGGGGGGTTTTGCTTTGAAAGCACAATACCCAGGTCCCTTTCGAAAAAAGGTTTTTTTTTAATAGAATTTGTTCTTTTCCCAAATTTTCAAAAGTGGCCCCATGCGTCCTGCTTTTTAAATTTTTTTGGGGGGGGTTTTTCTGTGACATTTTTGCAAAACTAGGGGTCCATTTCTAAAAAAATTTTTTTTTTTCTAACGACATTTTCTTCACAATTTTCCCAAAAAATGGGTCAAGGGGCATTTCTTTGAATTTTGGGGCATTTTGCTGTGGCCTTTTCGCTATACCAAAAGGTCCTATTTTTAAAAAAAAGTTGTTTCTAACAGACATTTGTTCTTCCAATTTTCCAAATGGCCAAGGGGCAATTTTTTTTTTTTGGGGGCATTTTGGGTTGACAGCAAACTATACTAGAGGTCCCATTTTAAAAAATGTTGTTTCTAAAACATTTTTTTTTCACAATTTTCCCAAAAATGGCCCCCAAGGGCATGCTTTGATTTTTTTGGGGGGATTTTTCTGTGACAAGCAGCTAAACAAAAGGTTCCCATTCTAAAAAATGTTTTTCTAACAGCATTTGTTTTTCACAATTATCAAAAGTGGCCCAAAGGGGGGTGCTGTCGAAACAGGGGAAAAGAAAGGACAAGTTAAAAGGACACTATTGCAAAAAGACCCGTTTTTTTCAAGATTTTAAAAAGCTTTCAATCCCTGTATTGAACAACCCCTTTTAAAACAAGAAAAAAAAAAGAAAAAAAAACATGGGGGATTCCATTCCCATTTTAAAAATGTTTTTTTCTAGAATTTTAAAATATAAAAAAATTTTCATTTTCAAAATAGCTGTTAAAAAAATTTCCCCTTTAATTGTACAAGGGAGGTACAAAAGGGAAAAATTGACCAGATTTAGGGTATTCAGAGGACAAGGAGGGATGGAGCACGGGCGGGGAACCCAAAATACCGAGACCAATTTTTCCCCCACACTTTTAGTAAAATGAGAAAAAAAATGCCAAGATAAAGGGCACCGGGTGTAACAGGAGCTTAAAACCCCCATATTTTTCCCAAATGAAGTCAATTGGTTTCCCCACTATAAGGAGGGGGGAAGGGTTAAACCCCGGGTTTTTGAAATGTGTACAGAGGAAAGGGTTTGGGGTTTTTCACACCCTTTCCCCTTCCGCAAATCTGCTTTTACACGCAAATTTTCGTTGCTCGTCATCAGGGCATTTTAACCTGCGTGTTAAAAAGATACGGACGCCAGCCTGGGTTCCCGCAAACCCTTTAAAATCCCGGGCCCCGGGGCTGCTGGGGGCCCAGGAAGGGGGAAAGGCAAAGCCCGTGAAAAATAAAATTTGGGGGGTTGAAAAACTCCTTTTTCCGGCACTTTTTAAAAGTGGGGGGCATGCCGGTTTGGGGGTCATGCTGTGGGCCCCGGACAGGGAAAAGTCAATTTTCCCCGTGAAACTTTAAAAAGGGGTTGAAAGAAATCCTTTTTCCGGCCTTTTTAAATGTTGGGGGGGCCCTGCAGGTTTGGGGCTCATGCTGTGGGCCCCCCGGTATAAATCAATGGGGCTGAAAATAAAAAGGTGGTTGAAAGACTCCCTTTTTTCCGGGACTTTTTAAATGTGGGGGGGATGCAGTTTTGGGGGTCATGCGGGGGCCCCCGGAAAAGGGATATTCCCAAAGTCCGTTCAAATTTTAAAAGATGGGTTTCCCAAAAAATACTGCCCTTTGGCACTTTTTTAAAATTTTTGGGTGAGCAAAGGTTTTTAAGGGTTTAGGGCTTTTTTACAAAAACAGGGGTTTGTGAAAGGGGCTGTGGAAATTTTTTTTTTGTGACCTTTTATAACCTAAGTGTGTTGCCTAAGATGTAGCACGTATCCTTTTTGACTGTTGTGGATTTTTAATTTCAGCTTCTCCAGCCTTGTTTGGGTGTAATAATGAAGGTGTTGTTGCTCTCCATAGACTTTAATGTTCATCGCTCATAATCGACGCTCACTATCGAAAAACCTTATCGATAGCGGCCGACTATCGATCGATCTCGATAGCCAACGCAATCGCTCAACACTAGTTACTACCCATGCCCTAAAAGGTTCTCCATAACCTTTCCTCTCCATACACCTCTGCCTTAACCTCTACATACCTCCCCTCACTCAATCTCCGCTCCTCACAGGACCTTCTTCTCTGCTCTCCTCTTGTCAGCTCCTCACATAACCGTCTCCAAGACTTCTCTTGTGCTTCCCAAATACTCTGGAACTCACTTCTCCAACACATCAGACTCTCCTTCACTCTCACCAGCCTCAAAAGCAACCTGAAAACCCATCTTTTCAGGAGCCTATAACCAACAATAACCCTGCTGCCACTAGACCACAGCACAAACATGTCTGCCCCTAACTTTCTATCTCTTTCCTCCTTCTGTAAAGATGGGGCAGATACTTTGATGGTGTTTTATTGCGGATGATGGGTGGAGTAGTAGAGATGGCAAGTAAATAACAGCAGACACAATTCTTCAGGGAATACTTAGGCTTTTACTCACGGCAGTAGTACTTGTGAATGTTACTTTTCTTCTGTCCATGACACCAGGCAGTGGTACACATCTCCAACACAATCATACTTCTCTTGAGGGACTCACTCTTCTCTTGACCTCCTCAATAGCCTCTCTTTACATCTTCTTCTCTGGGAAATCGGATGTGCCTAAAGGGCCGCTTGAGGGACTCACTCTTCTCTTGACCTCCTCAATAGCTTCTCTTTACATCTTCCTCTCTGGGATAGTGTATGTGCCTAAGGGGCCGCTCTTCAGACCTCTTGATACACTCCCATGACCGACTAACTAGGCCTATTCTCCCTGAGGTCCACACTATAAGGGCAGTTCCCATCTGTGCTGCCCACCTGAACCTCCAGGATCCAATATCCCCACTGCTTCTGCCTGTGTCCTCTTCTGGAAACTTTCTGCTTATTGGACTATCAGTGAGTGGATTTTCCACCCAGCCTGCCCTACCTATCGCCAGCAGATAGATAGTGTCCTCCCTTTACTGCTGCATACAACTATATACACATTCAGCACTTAGCTGAGCTTGAAACTCAGATAAAGCTAAACTCCTGCAGAGATGATAGGCTTCCTATTTAGCTGTGTGACTTGGCCTCTTCCCTGTTAGCTCTCTGATTGGCTGCTTAGCCCAGCTGCACTGTCTCCCACTCTAGTGTAGTTAACTCCTTCTGCTACCCTAATGACTAAGCATAACTTCTCCCTAACTTAACCTTATGGTTTCATTGATATACAGTAATTTACATCCATATACATTTCTAATCTGTAGCAAAACACTGCTTGCTACCCACCTACAAAAGTCCACATACAAAAACAAATATACAGTTGCATACACTTACACTTTCTTGTAGATTGTAAACCTTCGCGGGGAGAGTCCTCTTCCCCTCTGTACCAGTTGTTAGCCATTTATTGTCTCCATTGTACTTGTTTGACATATGTTATGTATGTAACCCCCTTGGAATATACAGCACCCTGGGATTAATGGCGTTCTAAAATAAAAATTGCAATAATCATGACTAATTTTTTTAGTTTTTGTCTCCCTGCATTTCAATTAACTTTTTTTATTTATTTTTTTAACGATGAAGTTGCATGAGGACTTATTTTATGTGGAAGATGTTGCATTTTGGGGGGGCGAAGTTTGAGTTTAAATATAAATTACTGTGCAATTAAAAAAAAGTGTTTTTCTGCATTTATTTTTTTAAACTATTTTTTAAACCATTCACATTTCACACCAAATAACCTGTTAGATTAATTCTATGTTATTGCGGTTATGTGAATACATAATATGTATAGTTTTTTTGTGTGTAATTTATGCACAATACATTTTTTATTTAAGATTAATTTTAATTTTATTCACACTTTTTTATGTTTTTTACTTTTTTTTATCCCATTAAGGGCTAACTATTGAACACTATTTTTATACTTAGTAATGTATTAGCATACTGTAATGACTATGCCTGTTCAGGCCGCAGCGCAGTCCTGTGGGGTGCGACAGAGACTGCACTTCTGGCCATAATTCAGTTCCGAATTGTGTGCGTCTCCTGGTGCTGGTTTGAACACTGCCCAAGTCCTGTGCTGCTGGTGGTGATTGACAGGTTCTCCACCACACCCGTTTGATTACTTCTGCTAGCCCTAGTGCTGGGCTGCAGATAGTTTAGTTGAATGGTGATTGATATTTGCCTTCACGACTCATTTTTCTTTCCTGCCAGCCTGAGTTCTGTGGGTTTGGATGTCAGAGGGCCAGTCCAATCACGTCCTGAACCGGGACTCTGATATCCCTTAAGAAGACCGCTTTCTCTGCTCAGTGCTTGTAGTAGTCTCTTTTTGGCTTTAGCTGGCATTCCTGTATGCTAACACATTAGACTCTGTGTCAGTATGACACAGATTTCTGTCAGGGTAACACACAGTGTGCCCTGACAGCTGGTTTACTATATAGACAGCTCAGGGACTACTCTAGGTCCCCATGGCTGGCTGTATGGACATTCCCCTGGCTCCATCAGGCACTAGGAATCCCAGTGACCCAATAGAGCAGGGGAATCCCCTTTGACCATGTCAAGGAACAATGGGGTCTGTCCAATTTCTGTCAATGTGTCCAACATTTGAAAAGAAAAATAGTATTTTTCTGAAATTGTATACTTATAATAAAAGACTTTAAAAAAACTACATTTGTGTAGCCTGGAGAAAACAGAAAGGGAGGGGCAATAATCCTAAAGTTGAATAATGAGGGGTAATTTGAGATCACTTGGGAAGAGGCAAAAGCAAAGTTAGAAAATTTAAATTAAATTTACGAAGGGGAAATAAAGGCTTTGAACAAAAACTGTCCAGCAGATGTGATTAAAAAAAAAAACAGTAAGTGAATCTAAAGTTGCCTGGAATAAATGTATATATCCTAAGATAAAAGTACAAAGAAAATAATATAAGGGCAGACTCGATGGAACGTGTGAATTTCTATATTTCTAGTGAATTTCTATATTTTATTTATGTTTGATTACTTTTATATATATATTAAATAATATTTAAAAAAAAACAAATTCATGTTGTTGTCTTGCAATATTGTGATAAATTAATAAAGCGCTTGGGGGAGACCATTCGTGGCTTTCAGTTGCCCATGGCTGCTCTACAGAGTTTCCAGACCCTGTTGGAAGAAATCCATCTCTAGATGGGTCTCAAAGGCCCTCTGTCTAGATCACTATTGTTTTTTTACATTTGAGAAGAGCACTCTGTCTGATCATTGCTGCCTTCCCTTGAGTCCTGGGTAGAACCTGGAACTGCAAACTGATGTACAGGTATTAGATGGATGATCAATTGAATGATTTCCAATCCCAGTGTATAACAAGTATAGTAAATCCATAGCACTCCTTTGTAGCGTCGCAAAAATCACATAAATATTGATTTACTTAAATTGTGAGGATGTTTCAAATAACACTGCAATTATTTGGGCCATATTCACAGCTCAATGGCTGGACTAGACTGAACACAGTAGCAGGCAACTCTGGCACATATGCTACCTGGGAAAAATTAACAGGTGCAGCTATTTGCTGAGCAGTAGCTCACACACCCCACCACTAGGGGAAACAATTAGATGATAAAAAAAACTGCACATTAGATTAATCCCTGTTCACACCAGTATGCAGAAAAGCCAAGTATAATGCATGGGGAGATTGCACAAATGCAAAAATACCAATAAAACAACCAGTCACATGCCCTCAATGCATGTGGGGGGTGGTTGCTGGTACTACAATTGCATATAAATAAGGTGATTCAGAAGGGTGCCATAAATACAGAAACTAGAGACACCCATACTATTAGATAAGGAGGGATGCCCAGCCCTTTCAAGTTGTCCAACACAAAGACACCCACCGCACACCCGCACTGTTGGACAGATAAAATATATGACATATTGGAAAAATGTTTTAAATATGAGGTATTAGTTGGTACAGGGGCCCTGAAACGCAAGCTCGCAACCGGCGTCAACGGCCCTGTCTTGCGAGTCCCTACACTAACAATTTACAGAAAAAAAACACAGAAAAAATGGGACATTACTTACTCAAAAACAATGAAATTTTTTGGGCCATATTCACAGCTCAATGGCTTGACTAGACGTTTCAAATACCATAGCTCTCCATTTAAATTGGTTTTGTAAGACATAACATACAAAGCACTTGAGTCCTAGTCATGCCGCAGATAGAACTCTTAGGGCCTCTGGACCACCAATTGGACACCAATGATGTTTTAGAGTATAGGCACACATTACACATATTTTTGGAAGAAATTAATGAAAATCAGTTCCTTTGATTAGGTTGTTCTGGTCGCAGGCACATGACTTTCTTCACACCTGACTGAGATGAACATCAAACAGCAAATATTTCTGCACAAAGTCTACCGTGTGTGAATTTACCCTTCGGGCCAGAGATGCTATCTAATGTCCTCTGGTAACTGCATTGTATAAGTTAAAGGGGTTGTACACTACAAAAATACATGAACTTGGGACCAGAGAGGGCAAAAAAAGGAAGAAAAAAAAAATCCCCCGCCGCTGCCGCTCTGAGACTCCCTGGCGATCTGCTCCTCTTCACTTCTTGGTTTGTAGGAGGCGCACGCTCCATTCACCAGAAATTGAAGAGAAGCAGATCACCGGGAACCCCTGAAGCAGCAGCAATGGAGGACAGGTAGGTAAGTATAATTTCTTTTTCTTGCCCACCCTGGCCCCAATTTCATGTATTTTTTGTTCTATGGAAAACCCCTTTAAGTTATTATGGGTGATCTCTGTCAAAAAGCTTATTGTTTTTTCAATGATGACCAGTAGAATTATAAAAGAAGCTCTGGAATATATTTTCACTTGTTACTCAGTATAAATACAAGATCGATCATCTGGACTTCCCGATTCGCTGCATTATCAGCCATTACTCTACTTGGAAGGCTTTCAATTACATTTTGGAGTGTGATTACAGGGACTTCAGTTTTAAGAACATTACATAGTTACATAGTGTATAAGGCCAAAAATAGACAAGACGTCCATCCAGTTCAGCCTATTGTGCTAAAGTGTTGATCCAGAGGAAGGCAAAAACCCCAATGAGGTAGAAGCAAATTGTCCTCATTTTAGGGAAAAAATTCCTTCCCGATTCCAATCTGGCAATCGGAAAAATCCCTGGATCAATGACCCTTCTTCAGAATCCTAGTCACATTATATTTGTTACATTAGTATCATTGGTCAATGACATTGGGTGATACGGTAGAACAATCTTTTTGTCCATAGGGGTGTTGTCATGATAGGACCACTACCAGCCTAAAAGCCTAAGAAGGGTATGAGGTGTGGTCACACAGGGAGCTTCACCTTCCACTACAGAAGGGATATCCATTGGCCTACATAACCCTAGGCACCCAGAGCTTTCACTCAATCTGGTCACTCAGGGAACATCACCTATCACTATAAAAGGGAATGCCACTAACCCAGATGCTTTAGGCACCCAGAACTTGCAGCACTCCACCCTACAGAAAGGTGGCTCCTTACACAGATGCATTAAGTGAGCATTGTTATTTGTGCACTATGGAGGACTTCCCTCCAATGGATATGTGTGTACCAGAAGATCACGAAAAATATTGGGGTTCAAACATGTACCAGTGATCATTGTTCCTAGTAGCAAATTGTCCACTTCTCCTGTAAAACATAGTATGATATGATGTTCTGCTTGATATACTATAGGCTTTTCTAACTAGGTTCAAACTTTCCTTTAGGCTGTAACCAGAGAACTCATGATAACTTCTTATAAAAATTGGAGATGGCTACATGAGTGATGTTGTAGATTGGATCCCATCAAGAGTGTGTGTGTGTTGGCGGGAATCCACTCTCCAATTCCATCCAACTTGGATAATAATGGCTTCTGTACATCATGGCTCCCACATGGCTTTGTCCTTCTTGCAGGGCTTTACGGCCCCCGCTCTTTTATACTCTTATACATTATACAAAATCGGCATGTCTACAGCTTGTTAGTTCTTCTATTCATATATAGCCTGAAATATCTAAACACCAGCTTCCAGAGGCGTAACTTGACGTTTCGGGGCCCTAGTGCAAAAAGTGAACCGCCCCCCCCCCCAGCTACCATGTACAACTTACATTGCCGGTATCTCCTTATGTGGAAGGAGGGCTTTTGGGCCCCCTCAGGCTGCCGGGCCCGGTACCGAGTGCTAACTATGCACCCCCTGTAGCTACGCCCCTGCAAGCTTCAACCCACAGACACCAAAATAACTGTGTGTATGAATGTAAATGTTAACACGATAAACTATCAAGATATATTTAACATTTTCTACAAAAAAGTCCAACTAACTGGTCTATCCTTTGTTCTTCACAGGAAGCTACGAAATCATCCCTTCCCCTTAAACTGCGGTTCCCAAGTGAGGAAGATATTCATCTTATTTTTTATATTTGTGATCTTCATTCTTGGATATACACATCACCAGAGGTTTCCAGAGGAACCAAATTACTCCCAGGATCCTCAAAAGTCTATTACCCCCTTATATCCATACCTCATAGAAGAAGACAGGAAATGTACAGAGGGGGCTCCATTTCTGCTGTTGCTCATCCCCTCAATTCCTCAAGATTTCCACACCAGAAACATCTTGAGGAGAACTTGGGCCAACAAGTCTTTGATCAATGGTGTTCAAATAATGAGGCTTTTTCTCTTGGGAAAGTCAAATATTAGTGAAGAAATGATAAAAGAAGAAAGTAACCGGTTCCATGACCTCATAATGCAAGACTTTGTGGACTCTTACTACAACCTGACAATCAAGACGTTGATGGGTATGGAGTGGGTCAGCCGCTTATGCCCGAATGTCAAGTACGTTGTAAAAATCGATGCGGATATGTTCTTCAACCCTTGGTTTCTGGTGGAGAAAATCTTAAAGACCCAAAGTCCACCAATGAAAAACTTTATTACAGGGCTGGTTGTGGAAAAGGCTCCACCGCATAGAGACAAGAGTAGTAAATGGTACTTGTCCACCAAAATGTACCCCAAGAAGTTCTTTCCACCATATTGTTCCGGGACAGGGTATGTTTTCTCTGGAGACCTGGCCAAAAACATATACCAGGTGGCAAGAAAATTACAGATATTCCCTTTTGAAGATGTTTTTTGTAGGAATATGTTTAGAAAAGTTAGGAGTCAAGATCTTCAGACCTAAAGAAACATGGTTTTTTGGGAAAAGGATTCCCTATGACGGATGTAAGTTCACAAAGCTCATCACTGTCCACCACTTTACACCGGAGAATTTATTGCAGATATGGCCCGATTTCTTGGTGGCTCTGAAGACTTGTGACAAGCAAAAGTGAATTAGGCCTCATGCACATGACAGAGCTCATGCCTGGTTCCTACACAAGGCAAAATAAGCCCCTATGTCCCATATAATGGACCAAAAGGCAATCCAGGTGGCATTCTGTGCGTCTTTTGAATGATGTATGTAGTGTACAGTACCTTCATAATATTGCATAGAAAGGAGACTGCCATAAGTATATGCCTCCCTAGAAGACTGGATGCATGTAGATATAGAGAGTCATTAGTAGAATCTTGTGGTCATGAAGGAACCTTGAAAACCATCTTAGAACTTGATGCATTTACCGCCATGTTTTACACTATTTGCAGAAGATCTACATAAAATAAGATCAAAAAGTAAGTTGTCGAATTGCAGAAGAGTACGAAAGCCAAAAAGGTGTCCACAGACACAGAAATTTTTTGGCAATGCCAGCCAATTTTGGGGGGGATCCGAAGGGAGTTCAATATGTCTAAGGCCACAATGACCCCCGACACCTCAGTTCGGGTTCATTCACTTGAAAAGGATTGAGCTGCAGTATTATAGACAACCTGTAGATAGATGGCGCTGTTCTGGATTAAAGCTGACACTTCTGGTCATTCACTTTAAAGGGGTTGCCTCACTACATCAATTCATCTTACCCCAGTCCTGTTTTCTTGGTTTCCTTTTGAATTCATGGGCGTGTTTACTGGCTCTACTAGGCTGCAGTAGAAGCCAGGTCAGTAGCTATAGCAACCAGTGCAGGCAGCCTATCAGGAGAGATCAAACAGGTCTGTAGCTATAGCAACCAGTGCTGGCAGCCTATCAGGAGAGAGTAAACAGGTCCGTAGCTATAGCGACCTGAGGAACTGATGCAGTTCATACAAGAGGGGATATCTCAGAATAGGTCGGACACTGTTAATGGACGCATATTGCAAAGTGACTTGTTTCTTAATATAAAAAGCAATCCTTTTAACAAGACAACCCCTTTAAGGTTTCGGGAATAATTACGTGTACAGGAGGTTACTATACCTACTACCCCTTAATGGTGTAAGATAACTAACTTAGCATCCAGCGAGAATTTTCTGAATTTCTTTCACACGGTGCGTTTTTGATGCGTTTTTTTGGATGGGTATGTGGTGCACCAATGTATCTCATTAATTGCTGTGCCTTCCTGCACAAAAAACGTATCCAAAAACCGCATCAAAAACGCACCGTGTGAAAGCACCCTTATTGAATGCATTTTGGGCATTGTCGGGCATGGTCAGTGACAGTTTCCATAGAACCCAGTACCAGGTAAAACACAAACACAAAAAATAAAATAAAAACAAGTACACCATCTTTTCCTCGTTACAAATGCCAATCTCTCCAAAACAGATAAAAAAAATAAAGTGACCACATTTGGTATCGCTGCGTGCATAATGTCCGACCCTATAAATCTCATGTTAACGCACATGGTGAACGCCGTTAAAAAAAAAAAAACAATCACAAAATTGCAATCTCTGTTCATCCCGCAGCACATAAAATGGAATAAAAAGCGATCATAAACTCATATAAATGCCAAAATTGTATCAATTAAAGCATCAGTTTTCATGCAAAAAAAAAAACCCTTATACAGCTCAGTATACGGAAAAATAAAGTTATGGCTATCAGAATATAGCAATGCATAAATATTGTTTAACACAATAAAAACACTTTTTATTTATTTGAAGCGCTTCGACATGAAAAAAGTATATAAACTGGGTATCGCCATAGTTGTATCGATCCACAGAGTAAAACTTGTCACGTACACTGCACGGTGAGCAGTGTTAAAAATAAAAAAACACTACTATGATTGCAGTATTTTCTTCACCCTGCCTTCTAAAAAACGGATTTTAAACTGATCAAAAAGCTATGATACCAATAAAACCGTCATCTCATCCTGCAAAGAAAAAGCCTTTACACAGCTCTGTACACAGAAAAATAAAAAAGTTATGGCTCTCAGACTATGGCGATGCAAATATGTATTTTCCTTTTTGAATAAAAGTGTTTTTATTGTGTAAAAGCATAACATAAAAAAATATAAAAATTTGGTATCGCTGTAATTGTATTGTCCTGCTGAGTAAAGCTAGCATGTCATGCACAGTGACCGCTGTAAAAAAGATAGAAAACACTTCCAAGATTGCTGTATTTTGTTCAAAATGCCTCAAAAAAGCCTTAATAAAAAGTGATCAAAGCTTCATATGCACCCCATGATGATACCAATAAAAACATCAACTCATCCCCCAAAAAAGTTAAAAAAGACAAAAAAACTAAATTTTTTACAAATGCCTTTCTATCATGTAAAAGCAGTAAAACATTAAAAACTATATAAAATTGATATCATTGTAATTGTAGTAAAGTTATTATGTCATTTATCCTGCACGGCGAATGCTGTAAAGATCAAGTCCAAAAACAATGGCAGAACTGCGTTTTTTCTCCTCCCATTTTCATTGCCCAATGCTAAAAAGAAACTGTGGAACACCTGTGTGCCCAAAATGCACAATACACCCCTAAAAGAGATCCAGGAGGGGTGTTAAATCCAAAATGAGGCAACTTCTGGAAGGTTTCACTTGTTCTAATACTTTGGGGGTTTTGCAAATGCGACATGGCCCCACTAAAATCTGTGCTCCAAAAGCCAAATAGCGCTCCCTCCCTTGTACGCCCTGCAATGCGCCCAAACAGCAGTTTGCACCCACATATAGGGTATTGCCGAACTTGGAGGAAATTGTGTAACAAATTTTTGGATACTTTTTCTAGGATTCCTTGTAAATATGAAACATTTTAAGCTAAAATTGCAAATTGTTTGAAAAAAATAATTTTTTTAATTTTCACCACCTAACGCTAAAAAAATATGTGATATACTCACTACACCCCTGGATATATTCCTTAAGGTTTGTGGTTCAATATGGGGGTCTTTTTAGGAGTGTTCATTAAATTTTAGCACCTTAGGGTGTCCACAAACCTGAAATGTCACCTAAATAAAATCATATTGAAAATGAAACCCCAAAGTCTGGTAGGTGCTCCTCCTATTCTGAGGCTTGTGGTTAAGCACTAGGGCCACATATGGGATACCTCTAAAAACTGCTGAATCTTGGGAATCAATATTAAGTTGCATTTCCCTGGTCACATCTACCGTGTTTCAGTGAATAATGGATACAAATGGAAAATCTGCAAAAAAGGGAAATTTTGAAATCTCATCTCCACTTTGCTTTAATTTCTGTAAAACACCTAAAGGGTTAACAAACTTCGTAAACACTTTTTTAAATACTTTAAGGGGTCTAGTTTCTTAGCTGGAGTAATTTATGGGCGTGTCTAACATACAAGCCCCGTCACAACTGGACTGGTCCCTAAAAAATATCTTATGCAAATTTGCTTGAAATTTGGAAAATCACTACTACATTTCTAATGTCATAAAAAAAGACATTTAAAAAATGATGCCAACCTGCAGTAAACATATGGTAGATGCTAGTTATAAACTATTTTGTGTGGAATAACGTTCTCTTACACGCAGAAATTTTTGAGGTTTGAAAACGGCAAATGTTTCCAAATGTTCACAAAATTTTGATATGTTTCACAAATAAACAAGGATTGTATGGACTGAAATTTCTTACTATATTTAAGCACAATGGGTCACACGAGAAAACAATCTTTGAATCACTTGGATCGGCATAAGTATCAAAAAGTTATTCTCACATAAAGTGACACGTCAGATTTAAAAAATTGGGCTCTGTCAGGAAGGTCAAAACTGGCTGCGGCTGTGAGGGGTTAATGTGGATGATTATGGTTTACAGCTAATGAAACCCCAAAATTAAAGTATTTAAAAAAATTACTGTAACGTGGGACCTGTCAATATTGTTTACTCATGGTGTCAGGAACAAAGGTTTCCAAAGCCTTTAACCCCTTAATGACACTGGATGTAAACTTATGTCTCAGTACCGGTAAGGAACTTTGTAGCGGGATTTCGCCGCGATCCTGCTACAAAGGCAGTGGACGCCGACTGCTAGTTGCAGCTGACACCCGCCGGTGACAGCATGGGATGGAGCCAGCCCCATTCTGTGCTGTTTAACCTCTTAGCGATCGCAGCATCTGAATGAATGAGAAACGGTGCCGCGCACCGTTCCTCACTCTGATCGGGAGCCCTAATTGATTTACATGGCGGCTGGAAGTTTTGTGAAGGCTTCCATTGCCGCCATGTTTTTCGTTTTACTACTTCCTGCCCCAGGAAGGAAGTAGTAAAACTAGCATCTTTGTACACCTAATTGCATTGTTAATACAATGCAATAGGTTGTAAATATGATTGTGCCCTCTAGTAGTCAAGCACCCTAATGGGACTCAATGTTAAAGAAAAAAAAAAGTTTGAAAGTGTAAAAATATATATATATATATTACAAGTTCAAATCACCGCCATTTTGCCTTTCTACAAAAAGTTACACATATTGTTATCTCCGCATCCGAAACAGTCCGATCTATTAAAATATATCATCATTTATCACCTACGCTGAACACCATAGAAGAACAAAAATTCCAAACGCCAATTTCACCTGGTCATTTCAGGTCCCTTTAAAAATTTGAATGAAAGTGACCACAAGAGTCAAATCTATCCCAAAATGGTACCAAAAAAGGACACTTCAGGCTGCAAAAAAAAGTTATTGATCACAGAAAGTGGCACTGGCGCACAAATTTAAATTAAATTTAAATGTTTGGATTTTTTATTAATGCAAACCCTAAATATTTGGCATTGCCAGAATCGTATCAACCTGCAGAATACAGATAACACATCACTTATACTTGAGAGTGAATGCCGTAAAAAAAAAAAACGCAAACATGGCGCAAGTAAGTTTCTTTTTCCCACTTTGACTCACTCAGAATTTTTCTGAGGTTTCCCAGTATATTCTAGGGTACGATCAATAGCACCGTTAGAAAGTACATCTTGCCCCGCAATATAAGAGCCCTCATATGTCTATGTAGGTAGAAAAATAAAAAAGTTAAGGGGTTAATTAGTCTGGTTCAGTAGCTACACAGTCATGGGGAAGACAGCTGACCTGACAGTTGACCAGAAGACAATCACTGACTCCCTCCACAACAGGCCATTGCTAAAGAAGCTGACTGTTCACAGAGAGCTGGATTAAAGCAGATTAATGGACAGTTGTGAGGTAGAAAAGGTTCATAAACAACAGGGCTAAACGCAGCCTTGAAATAATTGTCAAGGAAAGGCTATTATAGAATTTGGGAGAGATTGACAAGGAGTGGACTGCGGCTGGAGTCAGTGCTTCCACCACACACATGTCTGGGATATGGACTAAAAGTGTCGCATTTCTTGTGTCACTCGTGGTCCAGAGACACCGTCAGAAGTGTCTTACCTGGATTTAGGAGAACAAGGACTGGACCACGGTCGGTGTCCAAAATTCTGTTTCCAGATGAAGGTGAATTCTGCATTTTATTAGGAAATCGAAGTCCCAGTTTCTGGAGGAAGAATGGAGAGGCCATAATCCAAGTGGCTTCAGGTCCACTGGGAAGTTTCCCCAGTCTGTCATGGTTTGGGGAGCCATGTCATCTTCTGGTGTTGATCCAGACACCAGAGCCAACAATGCAGCCGAGCTGAAGAACACTATCAAGACTGGGCTTCCATAACCCTTCAACAGTGCCACCGACTGATCGCCTCCAGGCCACATTGCCACGTTCACGCAATAATCCATGCAGAAGGAGCCTCGACAATGCATTGGACACATACTGCACAGACCTCTCAATAGGCCAACATTTCTGTATTACAATTCATTTTTTTAATTTGTCTTATACACTAGTCTGATTTTCTGATATACTGAATTCTGGGTTTTCATTGACTGTAGGACATAATCATCCACATTACAATAAAGCAACGTTTGAAATCTATCGCTCTGTGTGTAATGAGTTTATACAATATTGTGGTTTCTCTCTTTGACTTGAATCATGGAGAAAATAAAATTTTCAATTATATTATAATTATTTGAGATGTGCTAGTATTTATGAGGGTGTTTTTCAACCTCAGACCCATGTTGCAGGTTTTGGAGCAGTTTTATATGGTGTGTGAGGTATGTCTTGGGTTTAGCTTGGGTCTCTATTTAGCCCAGCAGAGCATTCAAATCACTGTCCTGCCATCAAATATGCAGTCATCACCTGGCACCTTTTAGACCCCTACTCACCTCACCCAGCTCTACCCTCCTATTCAGTTTGCTTGTTACGGCAAAGCTGCTGAAGAGACCATTTCTTCATTATCTAAGAGAACAGGAGAACAGTGATGTACAATGATAGGGGAGTCCCTACAGTGATAGCTACAAAGTTATAAAAATCTACCTGGCTCACACTCCATGTCTCTGGTATTTTCTGTGTGCAGAATCTCCAGTGTACTCTATAAGAAGCAGCTTCAACTTGTCTCCTCTGCTCCTGCTTGCAAGACAAGGAGCAACCTATCTCAAGGGGAATATCATTTTAGGGGGTAGACGTTCTATGTCACTGATCTATCATTTGCAGTCCCTCTGGTACAATGTGATGAGGTTCTGCCGACTCTGTATCTTGAGAGCCAAAGGCATCATGGGAAATACAGGCTGCATTGGGGAGCCTTAACCAAGAGGAGGAAGGTATCAAGATAGACAACCCATAAATGGCACATCATTACAACCACAATACACTAGGTTATACCCAAGAGCTTCTATATTATTCTTTAATAATATTATAATAGCCTCTGCTGCACTACATAGCCAAAAACTAAGCTGGACTGACACTGTACTGTAATATCATTAATATTTTGTTTATATGTGTTTGTGTGTATATATATATTAGATTGGATGATGGTGTTATATGGATTTATTCCTTACTGAAAGCATTACTTCTAGAGGAAAATAACCAGTGCCATAGTACTAGATGGTAGCACATGGAAAACCTATGAACCCATACTTCAGAGCTGGGACATGCTGTGTGCTGCAATACCGCTTGCTGCAGGATGACGCCATTTATCAGTGGTATCCGTCGGGGTATGGTGAGAAAAGTTACCAGACGAAAACCTCAAAGTAGACACAATGACCCCATAGAAACCATAGATTTGCCAACCACACACACTTTCCATGTGCGACACAAGAACGCGGTCTATCCTGCTTTTGCTTCCGCACATAAAGGAGCAGATTTATCAATACTGCCTAAGGCTCTGTCTCCCCTGCATTGGACAAAAAACAACCTGAAAACGAATTACTAAAAATGTTCATGAAACGCGATTTGCGTTTTTTGGCGCGTTTTTTACACGCGTCTTTAAGCCTGTTTTTTAATGTCTGCATAAATTAAGTCATTGGATGTAACTTCGCCCTACAAAAGCACATTATTGCATTTATATGTCATCTTGTAGTCGTTTTACAGATTTTAGCGCTAATAAAGTTATCTTGCGTTTGTCGCCAAAAATAAGGCTTTTTATGGATTTTGGCCCTTTAGTCCATTTTTTACGGATTTTGGTGCTAAGATCTGCATTTTTACGTATTTTGGCGCTAATAAAGTTCTCACGTTTGTCGCCAAAAACACGGGTTTTTTTTACGAAATTTGGTGTTCAGATCTGAATTTTTATGAATTTTGGCACTAATAAATTTCTCGTGTTTGTCGCCAAAAATACTTTTTTTATGGATTTTAGCCTTAAAGTAAATTTTTTAACGGATTTGGGTGCTAAGATCTGCATTTTTACAGATTTTGGCGCTAATAAAGCTTTCTCGCTTTTTTCGCCAAAGATACGTGTTTTTTTTAACGGATTTTGGCCATAAAGTCCATTTTTTACAGATTTTGGCGCTAAAATACTTTTCTTAATATATTTTGGCGCTAATAAAGTTAAAGGGGATGTATCGCTTCCTTACTTCGGCTCATTCACACTGCTCTGAGCTTCTCAACTCTGTGAATGCAGGGGCTTTTCTTCCCCTCCCAGCTGGTTTACATCAACCCCCCTTAACTGCTGGCCTGATACTCCACCCCCCCCCCTCTCAGTCCACATATCACTGTGTCTCTCCCTATCAGTCTTATTTTATAAGAGCTGTATACATACCACAGGCTGCATTCAATCTAATCTGAGCACTGATCTCCTCTCACAGCTGGAGATGTATTACAGCTTTCTAAGAACGGCACATATCTGCATGTATGCAGGAGAGTTAGGCACAGGGTCAAAACTGTCATGTTTTCTCATTGTACAATCTGCTGAAGTCTGTTTCTGCTAGGTGTGGAGACAGAAAAATGCGACGGCCCCTAACTCTGAGTCATGCTGAACAGCCCCGTGAATCGACCCAGGGGCTGTACAGAATGTAAATGGCTCTCAGCTATGAATTGCAAGGAGGAGGGATCAGAGGGATTAGACCCACACTGGATATCAGTGTAAATAAAAAACACAAGATAAGGGACACTGTGAGAACAAGGCAGCTTTGCTAATGACATCAAATTGCAAAGTTGCTTGTTTTCACTGTCCACTTATTCTGAAGACCATTTAATGAAACGATAACACCCCTTTAAGAAAAGGATTTTAGCACCAAAATCCATAAATAAACGGATTCTGGCGCCAAAATCCGTAAAAAAAAAAAAAAAAAAAAGTATTTTTAGCGTCGGAAGCGAGATAACTTTATTAGCGGCAAAATATGTTGAGAAAAGTATTTTAGTGCCAAAATCCATAAAAAAAAGTATTCTTAGCGTCATAAGTGAGATAACTTTATTAGCACCAAAATCTGTAAAGAAAAGTATTTTAGTGCCAAAATCCGTAAAAAAACGGATTCTGGCGCCAAAATACTTAAAAAACCTTATTTTTGGCGTCAGAAGCAAGATAACTATATTAGCGCCAAAATCTGTAAAGAAAAGTATTTTAGTGCCAAAATCCGTTAAAAAAAACCTTATTTTTGGTGTCAGAAGCGAAATAACTTTATTAGCGCCAAAATAAAGTTAAGAAGAGGATTTTAGCACCAAAATCTGCAAAAAAAACTGATTCTGATGCCAAAATCCATAAAAAAAACTTATTTTTAGTGAAAAATATATGAATTGAGCAAAAATCATTAGCGGCCAAAGCATGATCATTTTATTAACAAAAGGTACAAAAAAGGACACATCATACACGTGTATGTAAATTTGATCAGGTATAACCTTTATTAAAACCCACTATAGGTGGGACTTGGGTCTCCTGGGAGGGTTTTCATTGAAAAATCGCAGCAAAAAACGCAGCGAAAACGCGCCAAAAGACGTCCAGCGCTTTCCATAGACTCCTGTAGTAAATTTTCTGCTCTGGCGTTTTTTAGAGCTTGTTGCAAAATACGACCAGTAAAAAAAACGAGCAGAAAAAAGAAGCTCCGTGCAGACAGCAGGAAGGTTTTACATTAGAGTCTATGGGAGATGATTACAGTCGTTTTTCCAGCGTCTTTAGAAAACGAAAAACGCTGAAAAAAACTGACGTTTTTCTGTGCACTGGAGACAGAGCCTAATACTGAGATAGTGTAAACTTGGACTAGGCAGTCGTACAATGCACCACATGTATCATAGTGTTGATTGATAAGTCTGGAGCATGTTGACACGGTCTAGTCCAAGTTTACACCTCCTATTGCTTTACGACACTAATTGTGCCAAAATTTTGGGAAATACTTTTGGTGCACGGCATTGCATATCAAGTCACGCCCCCTTTCCATGAAGTCACACCTCTTTTACCGGGGCCATGCCCCTTTCTCAGACGAGACACACAAGTGAAACTGTTTAAAACACATTATGAACATGGTCTAAAGATGTGCGCCATTATTTTGGTGCAAATTGTGACAAAATTCTGGTGCATCTACCATAAGAAATGTCCCAAAGTGTATACCACTTGGAAACATACATAGTCCAAATAGTATACTTAGTATACTCATAACCTCATGTTCATTCTTATAAATTTTTGCTGAGCAAGCAGTATATCAACATATAGTATGTGAATGAATGAATGAATGAATGAATGTAATAATATAACAAGTTATAGTGACCAGGATTCTGGAGAAGGGTCTGGGATACATTTCTAATGTAATAATAAACAAGTTATAGTGACCAGGATTCGGAGAAGGGTCTGGATACATTTCTAGATGTAATAATATAACAAGTTATAGTGACCAGGATTCTGGAAAAGGGGCCCTGATACATTTCTGATTAATAATCTAACAAGTTATAGTGATCGGGTTTTCTGGAAAAGGGGTCTGGATACATTTCTAGATGTAATAATATAACGGGTTATAGGGGCCCGGGGATTCTGGAGAAGGGTCTGGATACATTTCTAGATGTAATAATATATAGTGACCAGGATTCTGGAAAGGTCTGGATACATTTCTAGATGTAATAAAATAACAAGTTATAGTGACCAGGATTCTGGAGAAGGGTCTGGATACATTTCTAGATGTAATAAAAATAACAGGTTATAGTGACCGGGATTCTGGTGAAGGGTCGGAATACATTCTAGATTAATAATATAACAAGTTATAGTGACCGGGATTCTGGAGAAGGGTCGGGATACATTTCTAGATGTAATAATATAACAAGTTATAGTGACCAGGATTCTGGAGGGGGGGTCGTTGATCAAGGGATTTTTCCGATTGCCAGATTGGAGTCAGGAAGGAATTTTTTCCCTAAAATGAGGACAATTGGCTTCTACCTCATGGGGGGTTTTGCCTTCCTCTCGATCAACACTTTAGCAACACTTTAGCAAAATAGGCTGAACTGGGTGAATGTCTTGTCTTTTTTCAGCCTTACAAACTATGTAACTATGGCTTTCTCTCTAAATATGAATATGTTCTAAATAAGACTATGTTTGCCCCATTAAAGGAGTTTCCATCTCATAATTTCATGGGATGCATAAAATGAAATAATGCTGCTTGGCTCTGTCACTTCCTGGTCAAGCTGTCTGTAATTAGCATATGAGCTCCATGTATTCAGGCCTCTCTGTTTATCAGTCTAGATAAACTAAATTACCTTCTAGCAGGACAAGAGAAGCTGCTGAGCTAAAGTAAGCAGTAGTAATTACTGTCTATTGTCTGAAAGATCAGATAACACACAATCTCTCACACTGCAGTCCCCAACCTGTGTAATGACATTACTCCCTGCTATCAGATGGAACAAACAGCGGGGGGCGGGGGAGAGAAGTACACAGGTCGGTCACTTGGGGAACCAAAGAGGGCCCAGAAGATGATAAAATGACTTGTAGCTACTTAACAGGAAAAAAAATGAACAAAGCAATATATTTGGAAAACTTCTTCAAGGGATGTCGCAGCAGCGGCCGGGACATGAGAGACACGGGCACGCCGACAGTCCGTGGCGTGAACCGTGACAGTACCCCCCCCTTAAGCCCTCCCCTCCCGCAAACTGGGTACCCACAAAACAGCTTGGGTAGCCACCTCCTCCTCGGGATCCCAGGAGCTGTCTTCAGAGGAGGTGGTTCCAAGAGCCCGGGTAACTTCTTGGACCTGGGGAGAAGAAGCAGAAATAGTAGGCAGGGGTGTGGTGGGTGGGTGTCAGAGGTGTCTTTGCAGACCAGAGGCTCTTCCTGCACACATGGTTCTTCCATTGGCACAGCAGAACATTTCGGGCAGAGAAACGGGTGGGCAGGGTGCTTCCAGATGGGCGGGCTTGAGACAGCTAGAGTGGCAATGCTTCCCCCCTTTGGACAACTTCGCCCGTTTTCCCAAAACCAGGGAGGGGTTGTAAAAGCTGGAACCAGGGGAGCCCACAGGACGGAGAAACAACGGGGCCCAGACGAAAAAAGGACAGTTTTTTCCCTGGGGGGAACTCCCCAACCTTAAAGGGAAAACAGGCGGGGTTTAACGGAACTTGCCCCGGCTCCTTCAAGATCCCCCTTGAGGGAAAAGGGGAACTGGGGGCTTCTCAAGACGGGAGACAGGCAGGGGGAAATTTTTCCCTCCAGCAGAGACGGGTGGTTTAAAGTTCCAAGGACCCAGAATCCAAAAGGGCAGGAACTTCATAGGCCCCCCAGATGAAAAACATAGATTTCCCTGGAGTGGTAAAACCGGGGAAACAAAGGCATCTTAAATTCGGGTCACTTCACACACAACCCCATGGCACGGGGGTTTCCCGGGGGCGCAGCTGGGGGGACTGGGCATTTCCCTTTGGGGTAATAGGGGTACCACCGCAGTAAAAGACACGGGTTTTAAGTTTTCGACGGGCGCGATCCTCTGTGGTAAAATGAGTATTTTTTGCCCTCCATACTAAATTTTGGGAAAAAACCGCAGGGGGGTCAGGCGGGGGGTTTCGATTTTTCGGTACAAAACAGGGAAGCTTCCCGGGGACGAGAGGCCCCGGGCTGTTGGGGGAAGCTCTAACTCCCCTCCGAAAAAACGGATGTCGACCCGGGTAGTAAACCGATGGGGGCCCGCCCAGGGGGGTGGGTAGACCCACGACCAGCCAACTCGTTTTTTGAGCACCTTCGAGACCCCCCCAGAAGGCAGCAACGGGGGCCCCGTTGTTTCCCGGCAAGCTCAGAGGCCAGAGTACGGAACTGGATGGCATATTGGCCCCCCTGTAGAAAACGCCTTACGGAAGCGGGCCCGAGAGAAGCCGCTGAGGTTTTTTGCGCCCAGGGAAAATCCCAAACCTTACTGAAGGGACTCAGGGAAATCCTGGATGTCACCTGTCAGCGGATCCCCCCTTTTTCCCAAAGAGGTGGGGGTCCAGGGCCCAAAGGGTTCCCGGGCAGCAGGCTAATGATGAAAGCGACCTTGGCAGTCAAAAGGAACTGAAAGAGCCAGGAAACCCCCAAAAAGGATGGGGCACGGTTGAGGAAGCCGCGATACATGAGGGGCTCCAAATAACGAGCAGGCAGAGGCAAGTGCAGGGTAGGGGGGACATGGCCCGCAGGGGGGGAGCCACAGCAGGTGGTTTTTTCAGGGTAAAATGCCCCGTGGGAACCTGGGCTTTGTCCAGACGGGGGGTGATGGTCCCGCAGCTTACAAACAAAAGGGTCCAGGTGGAAAGCCATATGGTTTTACCACAGCTACCAGGTCAGGGAGATCCCTCTCGGGGTCCAATTTGAAAGGTCATTTTTGTACTGTAAACGGGTTTGGGGCGACAAAAAATATGCCGAAGCGCCGACCGTAGATATCCGGGTGGGATCCTCAGGGCCAAAAGCAGGCCCAATGGCAGATTGGGAGGCGGGGGTAGCCGAAGTGCAGGTCTGGGTTGGGGGCTGACAAAAGGATTTTGCAGTGAACATAAGAAAAAGTCCCCGACGGTCCAGAATATATTTGGCAGCAGGTACAGCGGCAGATGTACAGCAAGATAACAAGTAAAAGGGCAAATAGCTGAGTCAGGAGCAGTACAGCAGCTAAGGGGTCAAGCTCTAGTGCAGAAGACAACAACGAACTGACAAACAGTACAGGTAGGAGGTTCCTTAAGTAGCCAGGGGTCAGAGGTTACAGGGCAGGAACAGGACACTGTCTCAATAAATGCGGTGCAGTGACGCGCGCGTCCCCCTAGAGGGGCAGGTGTGCGCACAGGACGCCAGGGGGGCTGGAGGAAGCAGAGATGGTGAGGTTCAGCAGTGGAAGGAGCCAGGACAGGTGCGTGCAGAGAACCAGGGACACCAAGGGATGTCACAGCAGCGGCCGGGACATGAGAGACACGGGCACGCCGACGGTCCATGGCGTGAACCGTGACAGACATTTTACTGTACTTTGTAAAATCTACCATAGCTTTGAGTATTTGTTTGCCAGAAAACATGATCCTATAATAAAACATTTTTGACTGATTTGATGAAAGTCTGGGAAAAAAAAATCAAAAAACCTTGGCACCAACAGCAAATACATGAACACAAATGATTGCGGTAAAAACACATTGACATTTAGGGCGACATGTATGATCGGGAGTTGCGCCTGTTTTGTGGCGTATCCTGCGCCTCACCGATTCGAATCCCCTGTTGGACGCAGGTATGCGATGTTAGGCGCAAGCTTCGCTACTTTCGGCTGCGCCTAACATGAAGGGGCGTGCAATGGGCGGGTGTGGGCGTTCTGGGGCGGGACACGGCTCATTCGAATACTCCGAGGCATGCATGATCGCGGCTCGGCAAAGTGCGGCGCATTGCAGCGCTCGACAGCTCCGACAGGCAGACCTGGTTGATTCTGGTCCAAATGAGCGAGGAGGCGAAGTAGAGCGAGAACGTAACATGAGAGGAAACATATAGAAGATCGCAAAAGAAATCCATCTCAGCTCTCAGCGCCATGCGGCATGGAGTATGAATAAAAAAAAAGGTTTTGTTAGGTGTAAAACATTATCAGAAAAAGAGCTAAAACCTTCTAAAAAAAAATTAAAAATAAAATCACTTTCCAAAAATCAAGAACGGCGCAACATCAGGAATTAGGATCTTGGACATTGCCGGGAAATACAGTCATTCAAATTCTGTAAGCTCTTCTCATTGGTCGGCATAAACCAGCCAATCAGAATAGGAGCGACAGGGACCCATTATAACCTATGGAGAAGTATGGACCAATCAAATGCAAAGGCGGGACAGTTCAAAATACAGTAAAAAAGGCAGAAAAGAGCTGATTGGTTGAGCTAGCGGGGGCTTGGCTATCCCGGCCAATCAGAGCGCAAGCTACTTTGTCCCATTGTAGTCTATGGAGAGATCGGGGCAATGAAATCTCGGCTCTCAGCGCCGTGCGGCTGAAACCTACTATAAACATAAATCAATTAAATCACTAACAACGCGTTTGTCGCCGTCACCGGCGCTACATCAGGAATTGAGATATAGAAAATTGCCGGGAAATACAGTAATTCAAATTCTGTAAGCCCTTCTCATTGGTTGGCATAAACCAGCCAATCAGAATAGGAGCGACAGTGAACCATTAAAACCTATTGAGAAGTATTGACCAATCACATGCAAAGGCGGGACAGTTAAAAATACAGTAAAAAAAAAGGCCGGAAAGAGCCGATTGGTTGAACGAGCGGGGGCTTGGTTATCCCAGCTAATCAAAGCAGGAGCTACTTTGTCCCATTGTAGTCTATGGAGAGATGGGGGCACTGAAATCTCAACTCCGTGCGGCATGAAGTATTAGTAAATAAATCGTTTTTATTAAGTTTAAAACATTCTTTGTAAAAGAGCTGAAACCTTCTATAAACATACAGAAATAAAATCACTAACAGCACGTTTGTCGCCGTCACCGGCGCTACATCAGGAATTGCGATATAGAACATTGCCGGGAAATACAGTAATTCAAATTCTGTAAGCTCTTCTCATTGATTGGCATAAACCAGTCAATCAGAATAGGAGTGACAGTGACCCATTATAAGCTATGGAGAAGTATGGACCAATCAAATGAAAAGGAGGGACAGTTCAAAATACAGTAGAAAAATGCAGAAAAGAGCTGATTGGTCGAGCCCAGGCGGCAGATGTGAATCCACCAATCATATGTAGTGCGTCTATTTTGAGTGGAGCAAGAAGGGCGCGATAGAAGGGCGCCCTAAAAGTTATTACTGTCTATGGGAAATATTCTAGGACTGTGATTGGTTGGGGGTAAGAGGGGCTCGTCCTGCTTAGCCAATCAGCGGCTGAGCTACCTTCTCATAGAGTTCTATGGGGAAAAGAAATGCAGAGCGAGCTCTTTTTGTGATTGGCTAAGTTAAAAGAAAAATAAACAAATAAAAATGAACTCATTGAATTAATTTTTGTTTATTTTCGTTACCCCCATATTATTGTTCATTTTATATAGAGATCGGTACAACTTCGTGAGTCTTATCATTTGATTTCGGCCATGTACAGTTTTATTATAGATTGCATTAGAAAACCCATAAGAGCGTCGCTCGCTATCCCATTGGCCCAAATAACCGCGTCTCTTTTAACTTAGCCAATCACAAACAGAGCTCGCTCTGCATTTCTTTTCCCCATAGAACTCTATGAGAAGCTAGCTCAGCCGCTGAAACAAGGTAGCCCTCTTGTTTCCACAGAAGCTTATGAACATCTCAGATTTTTCTCCCTTCGCGGATTGGTATGTTACATCAAGTTTTCTACTTTGCAATCCAATTCTATAGCTCATTCTACTGTTAATTATCCAAATGGTTAAGATACGGTCATTTCATGTCAAGGGTCTGAATTCCAATGCCAAAAAAAAGCTTTAGTTATGCCTTAAACGGGCCCCGGGAAGATATCATTTTCCCTGCAAGAGCACATTTTAAAAAGGGAAGGGAATTTCAGTTTTGTCAAACATTTATATCCTGGCATCTCAGGATAAGAAGAAGGCCGGGGTTGCTATCCTTATTTCCAGGTCCTGCCCTATACAGATTCAAAGGGGTTTCCCTGACCGGGGGGCCCGAACATATTTTGGAAGGGGGTATGAATGGCACACCTATTTTTCCCTATGTAAAAATTTTCTACCTAACATTGGGCAGTTGTCCTTTCTTAAAAGGCTCCTACTTCGCCTCTCATGTTTATCCCCTTCACCTACTAGTATAGGAGGACACTTTAATCTTGTCTTTTCCTAGACTTATGATAAACTACAACTCCTTCAAAAAAACTTCCCCCTCGGGCTCGCGTTGTCCCCTCCAGGGGCTTTTGCCCAAATTTATACTAGTTCCGCCCATTCGATCTTGGGACATACTCCACCCCTCGGAAAAGGTTTATACCTTTTTTTTTCAAAACCACAACAAACGCTTTAGAATGCTATTTCTTGGGAATGTGTTAGCTCTTCGAATGCTGGAATTTTCAGAGTTGGGCTCGATTATGTGGTCTGACCACTCTCCGATTAGTCTTACATTGAAAGCTGGGACCCCTTTTTTCGTGGGAAATGCCCTGGAGACTCAAAAAAATCTCTGTTTTAAAAAAACCCTCAGGATCAGGGAAGGTTTGTTGTAAACTATTAAGGGGGTTTTTTTTTAGTTTAAATTTCCCGGGCTCGCAGATTCTTTTAGCTGTTTGGGGGAAAGCTCATAAAGTGTTGTCCCGGGGGAAATTTGATAGCTTTAGAGTGGGTTTTGGGAAAAAAGAAAAAGAACCCCAGAGAAATACTTCCCTCTCTAAATTTAAAGTCGGGGAAGCAAAATTTTGCGGGGCCCCTTACTAGAGCCATCTTCCCGGAAAGATATTGAGTTTTCGGAGGGAATGTTTAAATACACGACGATTTGGACCCGTATTACGGTTCCTTTTTTTAACCTCCCGGAAAAATGGATGCAAACTGCATCCAAAAAGGGATCCAGAAAACGCAAAGCTGACCCTTTTTTTGGGGATGGCCTTGGACCCGTTTTGCATGGTTTTAGGGGGATCCGTTTTTTCAATGTTTTAAAATTTTTAAAAAAAAAAAAAAAAAACTATTTCAAACTGAAAAATTTAAATATAATTTTTAACCTATAAATTTAAAACCAAAAAAAAACCCCCTTTTATTACTAGTGCCCATAAAACTTTTCTAAAACCCCCCCCCCCCCCCCCCCCCCTTTTTGATTTTAAAAACCCACCCCCCTATTTTTTTTTTTTTTAAATCAACCCAATAGTTTTAAAACCCCCCCCATGTATTTGAATTAAAAACAATCATTTTAAACAAAAATCTTTTAAAAAAATTATTTTTAAAAAAAAATTTTTATTTTGTATACATATATACACTCCCCGGGCCCAACTTTATTAGGTCCCACCTTGTTTTAGGTAACGGGTTTGGGAAAACCCCCTTTTGCCTTTCAAAAACTGCCTCAATTCTTCGTGGAAATAGTTTTCCCCCAAGGGGGTTGGGCAAGTTGCTCAATTGGGTTTCCCCAAGGGGGCCCCAAAGAGTCCCAAAGGGAAAATTTTTCCCCCAAACACCATGCCCACCCCACCAACCAGCCTAAAACCCGTTGTTTAAAGGCGGTGGATCCAGGCTTTAATGTTTTTTGACCCCAAATTCGGGACCCTCCCCTCCAAATTTGTCGCAGAAAGGAAATCGGATTTCATCAGACCGGGAAATTTTTTTCCCAATTTTACTGTCAATTTCGTTGTTGGGCAAATTGGGCCTCATTTTTCCTGTTTTTAGCTGAAAGGGGAGTGGCCCCCGGTGTGGTCTTCTGCGGTGTACCCCTTCTGCCCCCAAAAAAGTTCGCCGTATGTTGGGGTTCCCAGAGATGCTCTTTGCCTCCTTTGGGTTTGGAAGGGCTGGCTATTTGAGTCACTGTTCCCTTTTCTACCCAGCTCAAACCAGTTCTCCCCAAATTTCCTTTGCCCTCTGGCTTAAAAAGGCATTCCGCCCCCCCAGGACTGCCGATAAGGGATGTTTTTCTTTTTGGCCATTCTCTGAAAACCCTAGAGTTGGTTGGCGTGAAAATCCCAGGAAAATCGCGTTTCTGAAATACTCAGACCCATGGCCCATTTTGGCCCCAAACAACCATGCCACGTTAAAAAGGAAATAAAAATACCTTTTTTCCCCCAAAAAGGATGCTCGGTTTGAAACTGGGGAGATTGTTTTGGAACCATGTTACATCCCTAAATCCCTTGAGTTCCCGCCATGAAAAATTGGGGGATTAGAAAAATTAAAGGGGTTTTTAACGAGCAGTTGGACAGGTTTTGTACCAAATTTAAAGGGGCCCGGTTTGAGTGAAAAATTTTATATATTTATTTATTTATATATTATAAAATATATATTACAGTTATTTACCATTATAAAAAATTTATAATTTTATACCCATTTATATTATATAAAAATACTATAAAAAAAAGTATTTTTTAAATACGGGTCAATTAAAAAATTTTTGGGCCCCCCCCTTTTAATCTTAATCATTTTTAGTTTTTAAAATTTTTTGGGTGTTTGCAAACAGCCATTTCCCAAATTTTATATATCTAAAAATGATGGGCAAAAGTAATATTTCCGGATTGAAATGAGGGTTTTTTGTATAAACCCAAAAAGTGCCAAAAATGCATTAACCAAATTTTTATGGGGCAAAAATTTTGGGTTTCCTTATCATTTTATTGATTTGGGAAAATCCTAACTACCCTTTTTCCGACTTTTTGGAAGCACAACATTGGGTTTTTTAAAACCCCAATGAGCTTTGAAAATTATGCCAGGTGTAATCCAATGATGAGAAAAAAGGGGGTTTTTAAGGGGGGGGGGGGGGGGGGGGGGGCGGGGGGGGGGGGGGGGGGGGGGGGGCAATTGCAAGTTGTTCCTATTTGAATCCCGTGAAAAAGTTTGGATCATGGGGGTCCTCAAAAAAACTCTCAAATGATCTGGAAAAAAAAAGATTGTTCAAACATAGTTGTTCAGGGGAAGGGTTCAAAAAGTTGTCTCGAGATTTAACCTGGGCAAATTTCCCCTGTGAGGAAATTTTAAAGGAAAAAGAAAAACCACAGGGACAGTTCTTGTTTAACCCAGAAAAATGGGAGGCCAAAAAAAAATTTTCAAAAAAAGGCAAAAGAAGGGAAAAATGGTGGGGAACAGTAAAGGGAAAAACCCAGACCACCTCCCCAAAAAAACCCGCAGAAACATCCCTTTCTGCAAGGGTGGTGTCAAATGTGCATCGGTCAAAAAAACAGCACACTTTGCCAAGGAGAAGCTTTATGGGAGGAGTGATTTCGAAAAAAAAGCCGTTTTTTGAAAAAACGCCACAAACAAAAGTGTTTGGGTATCCAAAAGGCCCCAAATTTTGGGCAAGCCAAACTTCATTTTGGACGGGGGGTCCTGTGGACTGATGAAAACAAAGATTTGGTTTTTTTTGGTCATTTCAAAAAAGGGGGTTATGCATGGTGTCCCAAAAAAAACAGCATTCCCAAGGGAAAAAAACTTGTACCCCAAATGTTTAAAATTTTGGTGGAGGTTCCAAAAATTTTATTTGGGGGTGTGTGGCCAATGGGCCCGGGACCGGGGAAAATTTTTTAAAGGGTTTAGGGGTCGCATGGATTCAATTTAGTATACAGCGGGTTTTTTCAGAATAATGGTCAAGAATCTTTATGAATTTTTAAAATTAACGCCGGGGATGGATATTTCAGCAAGGGCAAAGGGTCCCCAAAAAAAAGCTCCCCAAAACTACCCCCAGGCATTATTTCAGGGAAAAAAATTTTAAAAAGTTCCCGGAATGGCCATCCCCCTCCCCCCGCCCGAATATCATTGAACATCCCGTGGGGTACTTTGAAGCGGGCTGGGTTTTGGTCGGGGAACCCTTTAAAAATTAATTAAAATTGGGAAATTTTTTTAAAGGGGGAATGGTCAAAAAAACCTTATCCCCCGGGTCCGGAACTGATTAAAAAACTAAGGAAGCGACTAGAGGCTGTTATTTTTTCAAAAAGGGGGATTACTAAATTTTAAAGTCCCCTTTTCTGTTGGGGTGCCCCTACTTTTGCCCCCGGTCAAATTTTGGTTTTTTTTTGCATATTTTCCCCCCATTTTGGTTTAGTTTCAAAAAACCTCATTTCAATCCGGAAATATTACTTGTCCATCAGTTATTTGATATATCAAATTGAAATGGCTGTTTTCAAACACCCAAAAAATTTTAAATAAAATGATTTCGATTAATAGGGGTGCCCAAAAATTTTTTATATGACTGTATACATATTAAAAAAAAAACTATTTTAAATTTATTGTTTATAGTTTGTAAAGGGTAAAAAAAGACAAGTCGGGCCATCTAGTTTTTAGCCTGTTGTGCTAAGGGGTTGTTCAGAGGAGGGAAAAAAAAACCCCCAAAAAAGGTAGAAGCCAATTGTCCCTCATTTTTGGGAAAAAATTCCCCTTCCCGGGCTCCAATCTGGCAATCGAAAAATTCCCCGGATCAATGACCCCCTTTTCTCAATCCCCATCCCATAAATTTTTTATTTTTATTACGCTCCAGGGAAAAGAAAACCCAAAAACCCTTTTTTAACTCGGTTATTGAATTCACCCAAAGACCAGTCCCTTGGGAAAAGGGAAATTTCCCTAGTCCAATGCTCTTACAGTAAAGAAAACCCCCTTTTATTTTTTTATGTAGGAAAAATTTTGTTCCTAAAAAAGTAAAGGATGCCCCCTTGTTTCTAGATACAACCCCGGGTTTTTAAAAAAAAATCTTTGGAGAGAAACTCTATATTGCCTTTATGTATTTAAAAATATTTATTATGTCCCCCCCAAGCCCTTTTTTTTCTCTTTAAACGAAATTTAACCCCAATCTTGCCAACTTTCTGGTGTTAATGTAGTTTCCCCCCAGTCCCTTTTTTTATTTTTTTTGCCCGCCCCCTTTTACCTGTTCAAATTTACAATGTCTTTCCTGTGCAATGGTGCCCAAAAATGTCCACCAAAATTCCATGTCGTGGTCTTTCCTGGGGGAATTGTATAATGGGAGAAAAATGTTCTATTTATGTTTCATATATTTCATCCCTTTTTAAAGCCCCCTGTTTTATTTGCCTTTTTGGCCGTGCTGCCGGGGCAAATGGCTGTACCAAAAAGTTTAAAAATCCACCAGGGTTCCAAGTCCTTCTAAAGTCACTTTTTTCCCAGTGTTTTTCCAAATTTTTAACATGTAGTCTTGTAATGGATTTTTCCTCCCAATGTGCATAACCTTGCATTTATCTGTATTAAACCTCATCTGCCAATATCTTCCCCAGGCCTCCAACTTATCCAGATCCCTTTGTAATAACACATTATCCTCTATTGTGTTGATTACTTTACAGAGCTTAGTATCGTCTGCAAAGATCGATATTTTACTGTGCAATCCATGTGTAAGATCATTAATGAAAATGTAAAGAGGATAGGGCCCAATACTGAGCCCTGTGGTTCCCACTAGTAACAGGAATCCAGTCTGAGTATTGCACTGTTAATTACCACCCTTTGTTTTCTATCTCTGAGCCAGTTGCTTACCCACTTGCACACATTTTCCCCCAGTCCAAGCATTCTCATTTTACTTACCAACCTTTTATGTGGCACCGTATCAAATACTATAGAAAAAAAAAAAAAATATATATATGACATCCAGTACCTCACCCCGATCCAGTCTAGCACTGACTTTCCTCATAGAAGTGATGAGATTAGTTTGACGGGGACCGATCCTGCTGGAACGGCTTTTTACATTTGTTTTCAGTGAGATAGTCCAGGATAGCATTCTGAGAAAAACCTTTTCAAACATTTTACCACAACAGGGGTTTAAGCTTCCCGGCCTATAGTTTCCAGATCACTTTTTGACCCTTTTTGAATATTGGCACCACATTTGCTATGCGCCAATCCTTTGAGACATACCCCGTTACTAGACAGTCCATAAATATTAAGAATAGGGGCCTATGTATGACATCACTTAACTACCTTAGTACACATGGGTGTTTGCCATCAGGACTGGGGGGTTTGTCTATTTTTAATCTTTTAAGATGGGCTGCACCTTCTTCCTTGGTTAGACAAGAAACTTTTTAAATTGGAGTTTACCTCATCCTCTTTTTTAACAGGAAGGTCATCCTCCTTGGTAAATTTCAGTGGAGAAAAAATTGTTTAATGGTTTACTTTTTTCTCATCGCCCTCTCAGTCCTCTCCCTCGTACTTTTCAAAGGGCCAACCTTTTCTGTTTTAATCTTTTTACTATTTATATAGTTAAAAATATTTTGGAGTTAGTTTTACTTTCTATAGCAATATGTCTTTCTTTCTCCAGCTTTGCTTCCTTTATCTTTAGTTTACACACTTTAGTTTTTTCCCTATAGCTTCTTAGCGCCTCTTCACTACCCTCCTGTTTTAGTGGATGAAACGTTTTCTTTTGGTATTTATTGCCTCTCTTACATCCCTGTTGATCCTCATTGGGTTTTTCCTGTTTCTAATTATTTTATTACCATAAGGTGTGTACCTCTCACAGTGGTAGCCCAGGATGTTTTAAAAATATCCATTTATTATTTGTTCTTTGTTTAAACAATTGTCCCAGTCAATACAGTTTAGGGCCCCCCCTAAGCAGAATAAAATTAGCCTTCCTAAAATTCAGTGTTTTTGTGGCCCTTGACAAAACTCTATCGAAGGATAAACCGGAAATTTATTATATTATGGTCACTATTTCCTAGGTGCCCCCCAACCTGAACCTTTGTAACTCTGTTTGGTCTATTAGTGAATATTAAGTCTAGAAGGGCCTTTCCTCTAGTCGGTTCTTGCACCATTTGGCAAAGGTAATTATCATTAGTTATTGACAAAAACCTGCTTCCTTTATGAGAGCTACAGATTTCAGATTCCCAATTGATGTCTGGATAGTTAAAGTCGCCCATAATAACAACCTCATTCTGATTAGCTGCCTCATCTATTTGCCTGAGGAGTACATCTTCTTGGGTTCTGCTATATTTGGGGGCCTATAGCAGACCCCTTTTTGTATTATATTGTTATTTTTAAACCCCCTGTATATTTACCCATAATGATTCCACATGTTCATTACCTGTACCTATATCTTCCCGCAGTGGGGGCTTCAGTGTAGGTGGATAAAAATATTGTAATAGTTTTTAAAGCGGAATCATTCGATCCTTGGAACTGAGATGTGAAGAAAGCAAAAAGAACGATTTATATCCTGGTTTACCAAAGGAAATGGAATGGTTGTTAGTTTAGGCTTAGAAGAAGCGCAGGCAAGGCAGTCAGTTCTTTTTTTGTGTGACAGTGGTGTATTTCACCCATTTTAACCATACATTATTCTTGGTGTACCCGGTTTCAAATGCTAGCTCATCGATTAAATCTAACTCTATTTGAACACCAGGCTTTGTAGTGGGGATTCTGAAACTGTTAGGAGCAGTCGGGACACTTCCATACGTTGTAAATCTCCTGCCCTGACCCGGCTGTCATACAATACAATGAAACTCTTACAACTTCAATGACAAAATCGACAGTATCCAGCAAAACATTGCATCTCAATCCCCAAGTAATACCCATCATTTCCCTTCCTGCACGTCCTCTAGTCTGCCCTGGAATCAACGACAGAGGAAGAAGTATCCAGGCTTCTCCTGTCTGTCTCCCCACCACCTGCTCTAGTGTCCCTCCCATTTCGTCCAGTCTATTTCTCCAGCTGTCCTCTCTCACCTAACTGTAATCTTCAACCTATCTCTTCACTGGGATCTTTCCATCTTCTTTTAAACACAACATCATAACCCCTTTACTAAAAAAGCCCACTCTAGGCCGGTCCTGCACTGCTAACTACCGACCAGTCTCTAACCTTCCCTTTATTTCTAAACTCCTGGAACGCATGGTCTACTATCGCCTAACCCGCTATCTCTCTGCTAACTTCTTTTGATCCTCTACAAAACAGGTTCCGCACCTACCCACCCCACACTGCTCTAGCTAAAGTCTCTAATGATCTCATCACGGCTAAATCACAGGGAAACTACTCGTTGTTGCTTCTTCTGGATATCTCTGCAGCATTTGACACTGTGGATCATCGCCTTCTCCTCGGGATTCTCAGCGCAATCGGCCTCCGGGACACCGCTCTCTCTTGGTTCTCATCCTACCTCTCTGACCGCTCCTTCAGTGTCTCATTTGCAGGTTCTACCTCCTTTCCTTTTGCTGTTTGGGTTCCTCAGGTATCGGCTCTTGGACCTCTCCTTTTTTCACTCTACACAGCCCTCGTTGGACATACCATCAGCAGATTTGGCTTCCAGTACCATCTCTACACTGATGATACCTCCTCCCGAGACATGATTCTTGCCCTGCTATGAAACACCAGTGACTATCTGTCCGCTGTCTCGGACATAATGTCTTCTCCCCATCTGAAAAACCC